>JBBBDQ010015376.1:0-11380 GCA_037127315.1 Ascarosepion bandense
TATCCCTAAATGGTTTTATACAATGAAAGAACGATATATACAAGAAACTAAATAAAATCGTATTAGTAATAAAAGCTCCCCCACTACTTAATATTGTGACAGCAAAATCACTTCCTGACGAAATATAATGCGGCTTTAGAAATATCATAATACCACTTATCCGATCAGCAAACACTCACACAATCACTCACACATTTAAACACCATAACAAAAACGAAAAGCACATTTGAAAAATAACGAAAGACGCCACGCATCCACCGGAGAACTAATATTATTAAACACCTAAGGTGGGAAAGGGGGTGGGGATTAAACTAAAAGAAAACTGGGGCCAAAAAGAAAAAAGTGGGGCTAATGAGCAATCAGCAATTTTAGCTAAGTTACCTTTAAAGAGAGAAAAAACAGAAAATCAAATACTTCCTATTCTAAACTAACAGGGAAGGGGTGGTACATGTTGTGCCCAGCACACCCAATATCCTGATGCCTAACCAGCATCAAACAACCACTCCAGGTCAGCACCTTTCACCGACAGAGACGCGCAAGACTCACCCAATCTTTTGTTAAATTCAGATGGAGTGAGTCGTTTCTTTCTGTCCTGATCTTGACTTTAAGCTGATGCTTAAAGAACAAGATCAGTTGGGAAGAGGTAAACTTCTCATCACCATAGAATTCCTTCAATGCGTCGTCCAAATCACGATTCGCATAACACCTAGTAAGCAAAAGAGCACATAGTGCTCAGCCCTAGATAACGGAGGTACGACATTGCTACAAACAGAACTAGCCTCAAGGACAAAGAACTTTCCACGCAGCATATTGACCATGAGATCTTCAAGGAACTTACATAGCGGCGCAACAACACCGCAGTGGAAGAGCGCGCTATCGACGGATTCCGCCGACAGCCCACAACGCACGCAGGTTGATTTCGGTGTTAGGCCCGCTTACGAAGTTTCTTGCCTACCCAGAGAGCTCGAATCATCAGCCAGGTGAGTGATGCCTCATCGTTAGTGAGACATTTCAACCCAGTGCCCAAGGCTATGGCGATGGCGCCTCTGCTTCGTAAGCCCGAGCTCGCCAATCAGTTCATCTTGAACGGCCTCCAATTCAACACCCGATATAATGCCCTAAGAGACAACGATTGGGCGTTGGAGAGGCCATCCGTAGCCCGCAAGAGAAACTGGAGAGCCAAACGACATTCTTTATAGAAGGAGATTCGCCACGAGGAATACGGCCGGGTCTCTTCCTCCGACAAATGCATGACCTCTTCTCAAGGATGGAAAGTTTTTTATGGACGTCCTCTTTAACGAGGGCGCCTTTCTCATCCGCTAGCATACACATTCGATCCAGGAATCTAATGCGAAGCGTGTATGTTGACGAATCTCAACGCTAGGCATGCCCAGACCGCCTTCAGATGGATGAAGGTAACAGATCTCGCGACGCACCTTGGGAGCCTTGCCTTCTCGCCAAAGGAAAGAGAACAAGAGCTGAATCAATCCCAAACGAATGGCACACGGGAGAGGAAGTACGGAGAGTCGGTAAAGGAGAATCGGGTAGATGTGCGAGGCACATACTTCCGCCCTCCCTTTAAGGAAAGATTCCTCCGAGTCCACAGATGAACTGCGCCCTCGGCCTTCTCTTGAACCTCCGACCAATTCATTTCCAACCGAGATCAGGACCGAAAAAGACGCCGAGAATCTTGATCGGCCCGTCCGTCCAGAGGAAAGGTCCGGGGAGAGAAACTCCCTTTTCCACGCACCCAATCGCAAGCCAACAGACTTATCGCGATTGATTCGGCCCCTGTCAATGTCTCATAGCATCTGATTTCTTTGCTAACTTCGTCAATCTCGGCTTTGCTCGACACAAAAACCGAAACGTCGTCAGCATAGGCGGAGTACTCCGCCGAGGTGGTAGCACCAGGTAGGGAAATTCATGTAAAGGACCGGATTCGCCTTTAACTTGCGAAGGAAAGGCTCCAACGCAAGAACGTAAAGCAAAGGCGAAAGTGGACAACCTGGACGAATGGAGCGAGATACCGTGAAGGGCTTCGATCTTACCCCATTCACTTCCACCAGCGCACCGGGAGACTCATACAGCAGTCGGATCCAGGTGCGAAAGTACGGCCCGAAACCGGCGGCGGAAAGGACAGATTCCGCAGCGATGGTCAACCTTATCGAACGCTCCTTGGACTGATCCAAATTGATCAGCGCGGCTTCAGTGTCGGTTTTCTCGATGATCAGGCGTACCAAATGAAGGTCCTGAATAGTCCTGCTCCTTCACAGCACAAGTCTGCTCGGGGCCAATCAGACCAGATAGGACAGCCTGCAAACGGCCGGCCAAGATCTTGGCAAAAATCTTTGCCGGGGCTTAACATCGTTAAAGGCCGATAATTATCTATGCCACCTCTACCGTCCTTGCTCTTGCGAAGCAACTTGATTACACCCCTGGTGAAACGTCGAGGTATAGACCCCTGCTTCATCCAGTTGTTATAAACAAGAGCCAGCAGAGGAACAAAACGGACGACTGCCTGGCACAGTTCGTAGGGAAGACCATCCAATCCTGGAGTTTTGTCTCCACAACCAATTTCAGCGCATCCCAGATTTCCGACTCCTGTTATGGGCCCTCGCACCTAGCCGCTTCAGCCGCCGAGAGAGGCGGGGAAAGTCAGCCAAATAGGTATCGAACTGAGCCGAACTCAGACTGCCCCAGGAAAAGATCCTGGAAGTAATCCCGAAAAGCCCCATATATACCCACGTCTGTAGTCACGGTACGTCCATCCGGCAATGTGATGTCCTTGATATGCCGATTGACTGCTCGCCTAGCTTCTTCTGCACGCAATTCTGCGGCCATATTCGTTGCCTCAGAAGACATTCTTTTAACCTATTCTAACTACCAGAGCTTGGATCCTTCTTGATAAGCAAGGAGGCCAGCTCGGCCCTAGCTAAGGCTACGTCCCCTCTATTACGGGATTTAACTGCCCGATCAACTTTCTTTTCTACTGCCGTTTGCGCCGCTAAATTAGCTAAGTTGGAGTCGATGACTAAAGTCGGCAGCAAACGACCCAAGTTTTGATTTTAGAGTGTCCCACCACTTATTCCCAACCACAGCCCCCGTCAGTTCCCGCTTTAGCGTTAGTAGAAGCTGGTGCTGGAAATCTTGGCTATCAAATAACGACGCGTTCAATTTCCAGTAACCAGCCAACTTAACCTTAGGCTTATCTAAGTTTACACGAACCCGGACGAGCCTATGATCCGTGTAAACTATCGAATGGAAACTTGGACAACCTAAGAGCCCTCACGTCGACTCTCTTAACTAGGACTCGACGAGGTAGCTGGCGCTTACCTTCGAAACCGAGGCTGTCTCTATTAGTCCAAGTCCACACTACCTCCCGGGGGTGTTCATTTCGGTATTTATCGACAAGATCATTCCCGTCGATAAATTCCCGAAATGGTTTCACATCCGGGTTGTTAGTACCCGATCTTTCTCCTATCCGATCTTTCTCAGGGTCAAGGACGGCATTCCAATCCCCGCTAAATTACTCCGCCTCGATGTTCCAAAGAACGACTCGAGCTGCCGAAACAAAGCAGGACGCTCCGCATGGACATTAAGCATAAACCCCAATGAGGCGAAAAGACTTCTCCTTTATGGTAATATCCAGCACACAAATCCTGCCCGCTGGATCCGCGAAGACAAGCGTACACACCGCATTCAATGACTTGCTCACTAGCCAGGAGACACCTCTAGAACGACCATCAAAACATGCTGAAAAGAGATCGTAATCCCTAGACAGTATGCTCTCATGGTCGCCAGCTGAAAAACGGGTCTCCTGTAAACAAAGAACATCCACACCGAGGCGCTGGAGATCATGAGTGAGTCTCACCCTCCGAGACTCGGACCTCAGCCCCCGGGCATTTATACTTACAACCATAAAGCCATTGTGATACGTACTAGGGTTGGGGTCCTGGACAGAACATGGTCGGGGAAAGGATGTGCCGGACAGCTCCTCCCATGGACCCATGGCCCATCTCATTCTTGATGGTGCCGTCAGAGGAGACGCCGCCAACATCCCAGGGAAAGGCTAGTTTCAGCGCCCCATAGAGGGAGGGGTGAACTAAAACAGGGACCCGTCCTGAACAAAATTTCTCCAAGTTTGTTAGTCTTTCTGATTTTGTAGCGATGATCAGTGGAGTCAGGATATTACTTGGCTGCCTCTCGACCATGCCCCCACACCTGTCATGCCCTCGACCCCGTGCGGATAACTGTTAACATCCTCTGAGCAGTAGTGCTCGCAGCACTTCCACATCCTTGTCCCCGCACTTCTTCATTGCCAAGAGCGTTGAGTTGTTTTATTCTTTTTCCAAAACTTGGCTCTTCGGCCTGGGCCGGGAACATGGCAGATGTCCTCCTCTTGCCTGTACGGCACTTTTGCAGGCTTCTTGCGCGTTTCTTTTTCCTCCGATGAAGCACTCCTTTGCCTTTTTAATGGAGGCGGCATCAGTTTTGGAGGAGAGGGACAGGGAGAGAGGCAGGGAGAGACTCTGAAATAATAATTGATAATAGGGCTGGGATCCTGACTGCGAGGAAGGTTTCCTGGGCGTGGGTTGAGAAGAATGCACTTTCTTCGGTCTCTCCGTCTTTTTCTTTTGAGGGGAGGACGGGGCAGAGGCCGAGGGGCACGAGCGACGTTTTTCCAGTTGTTTTAACCGCTCTTCTGAAGGCCGAAAAGAACGTTTTTCTAGCTGTTTCTTCAGCTCCTTAATTTTTAAGGTTTTTTTCGTATCCCGGATCGTGGCCAGGGTCTTCTAATTTAGGAGCAGACCAGGCCGAGGCATCGCCCTTCTTGCTGGTAGAGGGAGGGGGCTGCATGCCTTTAGTCTTTGGGGTCTCCGGGGACCGAGGTTCTGGCTTGGCGCTTCCCCCTGGCCCTGCCAACAACCAGCCACTCCCCTTATCCTTCTCCTTGGCTACACTTGCAGCTGGTGATGGTTTTTTTGGGGGTGAGGGGAACTTTTTTGCCCCCAACTGGTAATCAGCGCACCGGTCCTGGGTATTGGCATGCCCACTACGGGGCGAGACGGATGTAACAGAAGCGGCCAGAGGGGGATTTTGGTCGACTGGGGCCTGGCTTCCAGAGGACTTTCCTCTGGGCAGGAGGAGGAGAGGTGACCAATCTCTCCGCACCTCCAGCATTTCGGTTTGCGACCGGTAACTATTACCGGTAGGCTCAGGCCCCCTACGTCAAGACAGTTGGGGATAGTCTCGAAGTCTTCACGGCTGATCATAATATCAAAAGACCATCCTCGGGTCAGGTCTTCAGAGGAGGCATCTAAAATTTGGCCAAACCTGCGAAAAAGTACGCAGCCAGATGCTCCTCGATGACCTGAGGAGGAACCTCATACACTGCTACCTTGGTCCTTCGTTTGCCATCGTACTCACATCTGAATATGAGATCTTCATTATCAGGTCTTCCGTTGCTAATTTTATGCAATCTTCTGGCGTGGGTAGCAGTATGTCCCACATGAAGAAGCCCGCACCTTTAACTATTCTTAAGGGCTTATACCTTTGACTGTAGTGTTTTCAATACCATGTCTTCGTGGCCAAGACAAATTTTGCGCGTACGCTTGTCCACCACGAAGACTGACACTATTTTTTTTCCAATCCTCTTTAATTCTTGGGGATCCTCCAAGAGCCCACCTTCTACGACAAGGTGTACAGAGTTTTGGCTCTCCAAGAACTCCGCCAGATTGATCGCATTTCGGAGGGGACTTCCAGCCACAGGGCGATTCTCGGCCTCAGCATCTTTCGTCTTGTCTTTTTCTTCAAAGTTTTTCTGGCCATTCTCGGCCATAGTTGTTTATTTCTTTGTCTTTGTTCTTTTTCTTTGCCATGCTCTTCTCCTGGAAGAGGGGGAAATGCCTCATCGGTTTTTCCGGTGGGCCCTTCCAAGGGGTCAAAGTTCAATTTTTCTTTTATTGACCCACTAGTGTCGGCCATTTTAAGTTTCACAACTCCACTCAACACTTTTTTGTTTTTTTTCTCCACCAATCTAACTTATATGGGAGGGGTGGGAAAAGGCGGGAGTAAAAAATGGAAAAAAAATATATATATAAATAAAAATAAATAAAAACACAAACTAAACAAGCAACAAAGAAAGACAAGTGAAACGGTTTTAAAATAAAAACAACAAACCCTGAAGGATTTTAAATAGATAAAGAATAAGTTTAGCCAATAACGGCTAAAACACTAGCCTTTAAAGGCCAAAACTACACTAAGAAAATGCCTTAAAACGGCAAAAAGATAAGCTCTGGGAGAGGTTTACCAAAATAAACGAAAAAACAAACAATGAATAAACTTTACAAGTTACAATAAAAAGAAATAAACAAACAAAAAAGGAGCTGCCTAAAAAAGGCTACTTCGTTAAAAATAGGAGGAGGGCAAAAAATAAACTTTGCTGACAAATAAAGTTTACAAAAAAGGAATAAACGAATTAAATTGTACAACGAATAAACTTTACAACAATGAAACAAACTACACAAAGA
The DNA here is from genome assembly GCA_037127315.1 of Ascarosepion bandense. Taxonomy (NCBI): domain Eukaryota; kingdom Metazoa; phylum Mollusca; class Cephalopoda; order Sepiida; family Sepiidae; genus Ascarosepion; species Ascarosepion bandense. The sequence continues at coordinate 6,531 of JBBBDQ010015376.1, forward strand.
AAAATAAACACGTAAGTCAAACAAAAAGCGAAAAGTCGCTCAAGGCAACTCGTAAATGAAATATGGGGGAGGGTTAAAAAGAAAAGTGGAAAAAACAATTAAACGGTTTTTTTTTTGGTCAAAAATTCAAATGAAAGTTACTATTAAAAGAAAAGTTTTTAAACAAAAATAAATATGGCACTTAAGGCCAAACGGATACTGAAAAAAGAGAAACAAAAATAATTCAAGACGGCCGACCTAAACAAAAACAAATATGGCCGCCAAAAAAAATACGAAACTAAAATACAAAAAGCTAGAAAATAAAATTAAAAAACAAAGCAAGAAAAACGAAAAGATAAAATAAAATTAAACTTATTAAACCTAAAGAGGGGTCTTTTGTGTGAAATAAAAAGTAGTCCAAATGGGTTATTTGCAAACAAAAAGTCTGACGCTCGTCAAAGCAAGTCAGGAAATGACAAAACACGTCAATCAGTGGGGATTTGAAAGCCTTATTTATTTTTGTACGAATACAAAAAAATGTGGCACAAGGCCGAAATTGGGGATGGGGAAGGCTGGTCATCATCTGTCCTACTTTAACTTAGCTATTCACTTTCGTCGACCCCGACATACTTATAATAATCCTTACACCATAATACCACATTTTTACTTACCATTCTTACCACGTTCACCATAATACCTCGGCTGCTCTATGTTGTCCTACTTAACTCCCCATATTTACAATATTCAGTGGAGGGCATGGGCAGAAAATAACAACATTAAAATATCCCCAATGGTTTTATACAATGAAAGAACGATATATACAAGAAACTAAATAAATTCCATTAGTAATAAAAGCCTCCACTACTTCTAATATTGTGACAGCAAACCACTTCCCCGGACGAAATATAATGTGTGGCTTTAGAAATATCATAATACCACTTATCCGATCAGCAAACACTACACAATCACTCACACATTTAAACACCATAACAAAAACGAAAAACACACTTGAAAAATAACGAAAGACGCCACGCATCCACCGGAGAACTAACATTGTTGAACACCTAAGGTGGAAAGGGGTGGGGATTAAACTAAAAGAAAACTGGGGCCAAAAAGAAAAAGTGGGGCCAATGAGCAATCATAACCTAGCTAAGTTACTTTAAAGAGAGAAAACAGAAAATCAAATACTTCCTACTCTAAACTAACAACAGGAAGGGGTGCACATGTTGTGCCCAGCACACCCAATATCCTTCTATGCCTAACCAGCATCAAACAACCACTCCAGGTCAGCACCTTTCACTCGACAGAGACGCGCAAGACTCACCCACCTTTGCCAAATTCAGATGGAGTGAGTCGCTCTTCTTCGTCCTGATCTTGACTCTAAGCTGATGCTTAAAGAACAAGATCAGTTGGGAAGAGGTAAACTTCTCATCACCATAGAATTCCTTCTGTCGCGTCGTCCAAATCACGATTCGCATAACACCTAGTAAGCAAAAGAGCACATAGTGCTCAGCCCTAGATAACGGAGGTACGACATTGCTACAAACAGAACTAGCTCAAGGACAAAGAACTTTCCACGCAGCATACGGACCATGAGATCTTCAAGGAACTTACATAGCGGCGCAACAACACTGCAGTGGAAGAAGGCATGATCGGACTCCGCCGACAGCCCACAACGCACGCAGGTGCAGGTTGACGGTGTTAGGCCCGCTACACGGTTTCTTGCCTACCCAGAGAGCCTTTCGAATCATCAGCTAGGTGAGTGATGCCTCATCGTTAGTGAGACATTTCAACCCAGGCGCCCGGTACTATGGAGCGAGCCTCCTGCTTCGTAAGCCCGGAGCTCGCCAATCAGTTCATCTTGAACGGCCCCCCTAACTAACACCCGATATAATGCCCTAAGAGACAAACGATTGGGCGTTGGAGAGGCCATCCAGGGCCCGCAAGAGAAACTGGAGAGCCAAACGACATTCTTTATAGAAGGAGCATTCGCCACGAGGAATACGGCCGGCCTCTTCCTCCGACAAATGCACACTTCTGCTGATGGAAAGTTTTTATGGACGTCCTCTTTAACGAGGGCGCCTTTCTCATCCGCTAGCATACACATTCGATCCAGGAATCTAATGCGAAGCGTATGTTGACGAATCTCAACGCTAGGCATGCTCAGACCGCTCTCTAGATGGATGAAGGTAAATAGATCTCGCGACGCACCTTTGGGAGCCTTGCCTTCTCGCCAAAGGAAAGAGAACAAGAGCTGAATCAATCCCAAACGAATGGCACACGGGAGAGGAAGTACGGAGAGTCGGTAAAGGAGAATCGGGTAGATGTGCGAGGCACATACTTCCGCCCTTTAAGGAAAGATTCCCTCCGAGTCCACAGATGAACTGCGGCCTCGGCCTTCTCTCGAACCTCCGACCAATTCATTTCCAACTGAGATCAGACCCGAAAAAGACGCCGAGAATCTTGATCGGCCCGTCCGTCCAGAGGAAAGGTCCGGGAAGAGAAACTCCTCTTCCACGCACCCAATCGCAAGCCAACAGACTTATCGCGATTGATCTTGGCCCCGTCACCGTCTCATAGCATCTGATTTCTTTGCTAACTTCGTCAATCTCGGCTTTGCTCGGACAAAAACCGAAACGTCGTCAGCATAGGCGGAGTACCTGGCCGAGGTGGTAGCACCAGGTAGGAAATCTCCGCGAAGGACCGGATTCGCCTTTAACTTGCGAAGGAAAGGCTCCAACGCAAGAACGTAAAAGCAAAGCAAGGAAAGTGGACAACCCGACGAATGGAGCGAGATAATGTGAAGTGGCTTCGATCTTACCCCATTCACTTCCACCAGCGCACCGGGGGGACCACAGCAGTCGGATCCAGGTGCGAAAGTACGGCCCGAACCGGCGGTGAAAGGACAGATTCCAAGAAGCGAAGGTCAACCCTATCGAACGCCTTGATCCGATCCACCCCGATCAGCGCGGCTTCAGTGTCGGTTTTCTTCTCGATGATCAGGCGTACCAAATGAAGGTTGTCCTGAATAGTCCTGCCTCACAGCACAAGTCTGCTCGGGGCCAATCAGACTAGATAGGACAGCCTGGTAAAACGGCCGGCCAAGATCTTGCAAAAATCTTTAAGTCAGTATTTAACATCGTTAAAGGCCGATAATTATCTATGCCACCCCCACCGTCCTTGCTCTTGTGAAGCAACTTGATTACACCCTGGGGTGGTTGCCGAGGTATAGACCCCTGCTTCATCCAGTTGTTATAAACAAGAGCCAGCAGAGGAACAAAAACGGACGACTGCCTCAAGTACAGTTCGTAGGGAAGACCATCCTCAACTTCTGGAGTTTTGTCCCGCCAACCAATTTCAGCGTATCCCAGATTTCCGACTCTGTTATGGGCCCCCGCACCTAGCCGCTTCAGCCGCCGAGAGGCGGGGGAAAGTCAGCCAAATAGGTATCGAACTGAGCCGAACTCAGACCGGGCCTTGCGAAAAGATCCTGGAAGTAATCCCGAAAAGCCCCACATATACCTTAATGTCTGTAGTCACGGTACGTCCACTGGCAATGTGATGTCCTTGATATGCCGATTGACTGCTCGCTCAGGCTTCTTCTGCAGCATCGCAATTCTGCGGCCATATTCGTTGCCTCAGAAGACATTTTAACCTAGCCCTAACTACCAGAGCTTGATCCTTCTGATAAGCAAGGAGGCTACGTCTTGCCCAGCTAAGGCTACGTCCCCACTATTACGGGATTTAACTGCCCGATCAACTTTCTACTGCCGTTTGCGCCGCTAAATTAGCTGCTGAGCCGATGACTATAGTCGGCAGCAAACGACCTAAGTTTTGATTTTAGAGTGTCCCACCACTTATTCCAAATCCGACAGCCCCTGTCAGTTCCCGCTTTAGTGTTAGTAAAGCTGGTGCTGGAAATCTTGGCTATCAAATAATGACGCGTTCAATTTCCAGTAACCAGCCAACTTAACCTTAGGCTTATCTAAGCCTACACGAACCCGGACGAGCCTATGATCCGTGTAAACTATCGAATGGAAACTTGGACAACCTAAGAGCCCTACGTCGACTTCTTAACTAGGACTCGGTCGAGGTAGCTGGCGCTTACCTTCGAAACCGAGCTGCCCCTATTAACCAAGTCCACACTACCTCCCGGGGTGTTCATTTCGGTATTTATCGACAAGATCATTCCTGTCGATAAATTCCCGAAATGGTTTCACATCCGGGTTGTTAGTACCGATCTTTCTCCTATCCGATCTTTCTCAGGTCAAGGACGCGTATCTCCAACTCTGCCAAAATTACCCGCCTCGATGTTCCAAAGAACGACTCGAGCTGCCGAAACAAAGCAGGACGCTCCCCATGGACATTGGGCGCACAAACCCCAATGAGGCGAAAAGACTTCTCCTTTATGGTAATATCCAGCACACAAATCCCGCCTGCTGGATCCGCGAAGACAAGCGTACACACCGCATTCAATGACTTGCTCAACAGCCAGGAGACACCTCAGAACGACCATCAAAACATGCTGGAAAAGAGATCGTAATCCCTAGACAGTATGCTCTCATGGTCGCCAGCTGAAAAACGGGTCTCCTGTAAACAGCAAACATCCACACTGAGGCGCTGAGACTGCGAGTGAGTCTCACCTCCGAGACTCGGACCTCAGCCCCCGGGCATTTACACGCATAACCATAAAGCCATTGTGATACGTAATTAGGGTTGGGGTCCTGGACAGAACATGGTCGGGGAAAGGATGCCGACAGCTCTCCCATGGACCCATGGCCCATCTCATTCTTGATGGTGCCGTCAGAGGAGACGCCGCCAACATCCCAGGGAAAGGTTAGTTTTAGAGCCCTATAGAGGGAGGGGTGAAC
>JBBBDQ010015380.1:0-18557 GCA_037127315.1 Ascarosepion bandense
TATTGAAAATTCGTTTCAAAGAAACATTGCATGAAATAGTGGCAATATTGAAAATTAGTTTCAAAGAAAACATTGCATGAAATAGTGGCAATATTGAAAATTAGTTTCAAAGAAAACATTGCATGAAATAGTGGCACATTAAAAATTAGTTTCAAAGACAACATTGCATGAAATAGTGGCAATATTGAAAATTCGTTTCAAAGAAAACATTGCATGAAATAGTGGCAATATTGAAAATTCGTTTCAAAGAAAACATTGCATGAAATAGTGGCAATATTGAAAATTAGTTTCAAAGAAAACATTGCATGAAATAGTGGCAATATTGAAAATTGTTTCAAAGAAACATTGCATGAAATAGTGGCAATATTGAAAATTCGTTTCAAAGAAACATTGCATGAAATAGTGGCAATATTGAAAATTGGTTTTCAAAGAAAACATTGCATGAAATAGTGGCAATATTGAAAATTAGTTTCAAAGAAAACATTGCATGAAATAGTGGCAATATTAAAATTCTAGTTTCAAAGAAACATTGCATGAAATAGTGGCAATATTGAAAATTCGTTTCAAAGAAACATTGCATGAAATAGTGGCAATATTGAAAATTAGTTTCAAAGAAAACATTGCATGAAATAGTGGTAATATTGAAAATTACTTCAAAGAAAACATTGCATGAAATAGTGGCAATATTAAAAATTAGTTTCAAAGAAACATTGCATGAAATAGTGGCAATATTGAAAATTAGTTTCAAAGAAACATTGCATGAAATAGTGGCAATATTGAAAATTCGTTTCAAAGAAACATTGCATGAAATAGTGGCAATATTGAAAATTCGTTTCAAAGAAACATTGCATGAAATAGTGGCAATATTGAAAATTAGTTTCAAAGAAAATATTGCATGAAATAGTGGCAATATTGAAAATTCGTTTCAAAGAAAACATTGCATGAAATAGTGGCAATATTGAAAATTAGTTTCAAAGAAAAAACATTGCATGAAATAGTGGCAATATTGAAAATTCGTTTCAAAGAAACATTGCATGAAATAGTGGCAATATTGAAAATTCGTTTCAAAGAAACATTGCATGAAATAGTGGCAATATTGAAAATTAGTTTCAAAGAAAACATTGCATGAAATAGTGGCAATATTGAAAATTAGTTTCAAAGAAAACATTGCATGAAATAGTGGCAATATTAAAAAAATTAGTTTCAAAGAAAACATTGAATGAATTAGTGGCAATATTGAAAATTCGTTTCAAAGAAACATTGCATGAAATAGTGGCAATATTGAAAAAATTAGTTTCAAAGAAAACATTGCATGAAATAGTGGCAATATTAAAATTAGTTTCAAAGAAAACATTGCATGAAATAGTGGCAATATTGAAAATTAGTTTCAAAGAAACATTGCATGAAATAGTGGCAATATTGAAAATTAGTTTCAAAGAAACATTGCATGAAATAGTGGCAATATTGAAAATTCGTTTCAAAGAAACATTGCATGAAATAGTGGCAATATTAAAAATTAGTTTCAAAGAAAACATTGCATGAAATAGTGGCAATATTGAAAATTCGTTTCAAAGAAACATTGCATGAAATAGTGGCAATATTGAAAATTAGTTTCAAAGAAAACATTGCATGAAATAGTGGCAATATTAAAAATTAGTTTCAAAGAAAACATTGCATGAAATAGTGGCAATATTGAAAATTAGTTTCAAAGAAACATTGCATGAAATAGTGGCAATATTGAAAATCTGTTTCAAAGAAACATTGCATGAAATAGTGGCAATATTGAAAATTCGTTTCAAAGAAACATTGCATGAAATAGTGGCAATATTGAAAATTAGTTTCAAAGAAAAACATTGCATGAAATAGTGGCAATATTGAAAATTAGTTTCAAAGAAAACATTGCATGAAATAGTGGCAATATTAAAATTAGTTTCAAAGAAAACATTGCATGAAATAGTGGCAATATTGAAAAAAATTCGTTTCAAAGAAACATTGCATGAAATAGTGGCAATATTGAAATTAGTTTCAAAGAAAACATTGCATGAAATAGTGGCAATATTGAAAATTCGTTTCAAAGAAACATTGCATGAAATAGTGGCAATATTGAAAATTAGTTTCAAAGAAACATTGCATGAAATAGTGGCAATATTGAAAATTCGTTTCAAAGAAACATTGCATGAAATAGTGGCAATATTGCAAATTCGTTTCAAAGAAACATTGCATGAAATAGTGGCAATATTGAAAATTAGTTTCAAAGAAAACATTGCATGAAATAGTGGCAATATTGAAAATTAGTTTCAAAGAAAACATTGCATGAAATAGTGGCAATATTAAAAATTAGTTTCAAAGAAAAAAACATTGCATGAAATAGTGGCAATATTGAAAATTCGTTTCAAAGAAACATTGCATGAAATAGTGGCAATATTGAAAATTAGTTTCAAAGAAACATTGAAGAAATAGTGATAATATTTGGAAAATTAGTTTCAAAGAAACATTGCATGAAATAGTGGCAATATTGAAAATTTCAGTTTCAAAGAAACATTGCATGAAATAGTGGCAATATTGAAAATTAGTTTCAAAGAAACATTGCATGAAATAGTGGCAATATTGAAAATTAGTTTCAAAGAAACATTGCATGAAATAGTGGCAATATTGAAAATTAGTTTCAAAGAAACATTGCATGAAATATAAAAATATTGAAAATTAGTTTCAAAGAAAAACATTGCATGAAATAGTGGCAATATTAAAAATTAGTTTCAAAGAAAACATTGCATGAAATAGTGGCAATATTGAAAATTCGTTTCAAAGAAAACATTGCATGAAATAGTGGCAATATTGAAAATTAGTTTCAAAGAAAACATTGCATGAAATAGTGGCAATATTGAAAATTCGTTTCAAAGAAACATTGCATGAAATAGTGGCAATATTGAAAATTCGTTTCAAAGAAACATTGTGAAATAGTGGCAATATTGAAAATTAGTTTCAAAGAAAACATTGCATGAAATAGTGGCAATATTGAAAATTAGTTTCAAAGAAAACATTGCATGAAATAGTGCACATTAAAAATTAGTTTCAAAGAAATACGTATTTAAGTGGCACATTGAAAATAGTTTCAAAGAAACATTGCATGAAATAGTAAGAATATTGAAAATCGTTTCAAAGAAACATTGCATGAAATAGTGGCAATATTGAAAATTCGTTTCAAAGAAACATTGCATGAAATAGTGGCAATATTGAAAATTAGTTTCAAAGAAAACATTGCATGAAATAGTGGCAATATTAAAAATTAGTTTCAAAGAAAACATTGCATGAAATAGTGGCAATATTGAAAATTAGTTTCAAAGAAACATTGCATGAAATAGTGGCAATATTGAAAATTAGTTTCAAAGAAACATTGCATGAAATAGTGGCAATATTGAAAATTCGTTTCAAAGAAACATTGCATGAAATAGTGGCAATATTAAAATTAGTTTCAAAGAAAACATTGCATGAAATAGTGGCAATATTGAAAATTCGTTTCAAAGAAACATTGCATGAAATAGTGGCAATATTGAAAATTAGTTTCAAAGAAAACATTGCATGAAATAGTGGCAATATTAAAAATTAGTTTCAAAGAAAACATTGCATGAAATAGTGGCAATATTGAAAATTAGTTTCAAAGAAACATTGCATGAAATAGTGGCAATATTGAAAATTCGTTTCAAAGAAACATTGCATGAAATATGGTAATATTGAAAAATTGTTTCAAAGAAACATTGCATGAAATAGTGGCAATATTGAAAATTAGTTTCAAAGAAAACATTGCATGAAATAGTGGCAATATTGAAAATTAGTTTCAAAGAAAACATTGCATGAAATAGTGGCAATATTAAAAATTAGTTTCAAAGAAAAAACATTGCATGAAATAGTGGCAATATTGAAAATTCGTTTCAAAGAAACATTGCATGAAATAGTGGCAATATTGAAAATTAGTTTCAAAGAAAACATTGCATGAAATAGTGGCAATATTGAAAATTCGTTTCAAAGAAACATTGCATGAAATAGTGGCAATATTGAAAATTAGTTTCAAAGAAACATTGCATGAAATAGTGGCAATATTGAAAATTCGTTTCAAAGAAACATTGCATGAAATAGTGGCAATATTGCAAATTCGTTTCAAAGAAACATTGCATGAAATAGTGGCAATATTGAAATTAGTTTCAAAGAAACATTGCATGAAATAGTGGCAATATTGAAAAAATTAGTTTCAAAGAAAACATTGCATGAAATAGTGGCAATATTAAAAATTAGTTTCAAAGAAAACATTGCATGAAATAGTGGCAATATTGAAAATTCGTTTCAAAGAAACATTGCATGAAATAGTGGCAATATTGAAAATTAGTTTCAAAGAAACATTGCATGAAATAGTGGCAATATTGAAAATTAGTTTCAAAGAAACATTGCATGAAATAGTGGCAATATTGAAAATTAGTTTCAAACATTGCATGAAATAGTGGCACATTGAAAATTAGTTTCAAAGAAACATTGCATGAAATAGTGGCAATATTGAAAATTAGTTTCAAAGAAACATTGCATGAAATAGTGGCAGAATATTGGAAAAATTAGTTTCAAAGAAACATTGCATGAAATAGTGTAGTATTATTGAAAATTAGTTTCGAAAACATTGCATGAAATAGTGGCAATATTAAAAATTAGTTTCAAAGAAAACATTGCATGAAATAGTGGCAATATTGAAAATTCGTTTCAAAGAAAATTATTGCATGAAATAGTGGCAATATTGAAAAAAAATTAGTTTCAAAGAAAACATTGCATGAAATAGTGGCAATATTGAAAATTCGTTTCAAAGAAACATTGCATGAAATAGTGGCAATATTGAAAATTCGTTTCAAAGAAACATTGCATGAAGCCAGTGGCAATATTGAAAATTAGTTTCAAAGAAAACATTGCATGAAATAGTGGCACATTGAAAATTAGTTTCAAAGAAAACATTGCATGAAATAGTGGCAATATTAAAATTAGTTTCAAAGAAAACATTGCAGAAGAAATATGGCAATATTGAAAATTAGCTTCAAAGAAACATTGCATGAAATAGTGGCAATATTGAAAATTCGTTTCAAAGAAACATTGCATGAAATAGTGGCAATATTGAAAATTCGTTTCAAAGAAACATTGCAAGAAATAGTGGCAATATTGAAAAATTAGTTTCAAAGAAAACATTGTACGAAATAGTGGCAATATTGAAAATTCGTTTCAAAGAAAACATTACATGAAATAGTGGCAATATTGAAAATTAGTTTCAAAGAAACATTGCATGAAATAGTGGCAATATTGAAAATTAGTTTCAAAGAAACATTGCATGAAATAGTGGCAATATTGAAAATTAGTTTCAAAGAAACATTGCATGAAATAGTGGCAATATTGAAAATTCAAAGAAAACATTGCATTAAACAGTGGCAATATTGAAAATTCGTTTCAAAGAAACATTGCATGAAATAGTGGCAATATTGAAAATTCGTTTCAAAGAAACATTGCATGAAATAGTGGCAATATTGAAAATTAGTTTCAAAGAAAAAACATTGCATGAAATAGTGGCAATATTGAAAATTCGTTTCAAAGAAAACATTGTATGAAATAGTGGCAATATTGAAAATTAGTTTCAAAGAAAACATTGCAGAAATAGTGGTAATATTGAAAATTAGTTTCAAAGAAACATTGCATGAAATAGTGGCAATATTGGAAATTCGTTTCAAAGAAACATTGCATGAAATAGTGGCAATATTGAAAATTCGTTTCAAAGAAAACATTGCATGAAATAGTGGCAATATTGAAAATCTGTTTCAAAGAAAACATTGCATGAAATAGTGGCAATATTGAAAATTCGTTTCAAAGAAACATTGCATGAAATAGTGGCAATATTGAAAATTAGTTTCAAAGAAACATTGCATGAAATAGTGGCAATATTGAAAATTAGTTTCAAAGAAAACATTGCATGAAATAGTGGCAATATTGAAAATTAGTTTCAAAGAAAAATACTGCATGAAATAGTGGCAATATTAAAAAATTAGTTTCAAAGAAAACATTGCATGAAATAGTGGCAATATTGAAAATTAGTTTCAAAGACACATTGCATGAAATAGTGGCAATATTGAAAAAAATTCGTTTCAAAGAAACATTGCATGAAATAGTGGCAATATTGAAAATTGTTTCAAAGAAACATTGCATGAAATAGTGGCAATATTGAAAATTAGTTTCAAAGAAAACATTGCATGAAATAGTGGCAATATTGAAAATTAGTTTCAAAGAAAACATTGCATGAAATAGTGGCAATATTAAAAATTAGTTTCAAAGAAAACATTGCATGAAATAGTGGCAATATTGAAAATTCGTTTCAAAGAAACATTGCATGAAATAGTGGCAATATTGAAAATTAGTTTCAAAGAAACATTGCATGAAATAGTGGCAATATTGAAAATTAGTTTCAAAGAAAACATTGCATGAAATAGTGGCAATATTGAAAATTAGTTTCAAAGAAAACATTGCATGAAATAGTGGCAATATTGAAAATTGTTTCAAAGAAACATTGCATGAAATAGTGGCAATATTGAAAATTAGTTTCAAAGAAAAACATTGCATGAAATAGTGGCACATTAAAAATTAGTTTCAAAGAAAACATTGCATGAAATAGTGGCAATATTGAAAATTCGTTTCAAAGAAACATTGCATGAAATAGTGGCAATATTGAAAATTCGTTTCAAAGAAAACATTGCATGAAATAGTGGCAATATTGAAAATTCGTTTCAAAGAAACATTGCATGAAATAGTGGCAATATTGAAAATTAGTTTCAAAGAAACATTGCATGAAAATAGGCAATATTGAAAATTAGTTTCAAAGAAAACATTGCATGAAATAGTGGCAATATTAAAATTAGTTTCAAAGAAAACATTGCATGAAATAGTGGCAATATTGAAAATTCGTTTCAAAGAAACATTGCATGAAATAGTGGCAATATTGAAAATTAGTTTCAAAGAAACATTGCATGAAATAGTGGCAATATTGAAAATTAGTTTCAAAGAAAACATTGCATGAAATAGTGGCAATATTGAAAATTAGTTTCAAAGAAAACATTGCATGAAGAAAGTGGCAATATTGAAAAATTCGTTTCAAAGAAACATTGCATGAAATAATGGAAATATTGAAAATTAGTTTCAAAGAAAACATTGCACGAAATAGTGGCAATATTGAAAATTAGTTTCAAAGAAAACATTGTACGAAATAGTGGCAATATTGAAAATTCGTTTCAAAAAGGAACATTGCATGAAATAGTGGCAATATTGAAAATTAGTTTCAAAGAAAACATTGCATGAAATAGTGGCAATATTGAAAATTGTTTCAAAGAAACATTGCATGAAATAGTGGCAATATTGAAAATTAGTTTCAAAGAAAACATTGCATGAAATAGTGGCAATATTGAAAATTAGTTTCAGAAACATTGCATGTGAAATAGTGGCAATATTGAAAATTAGTTTCAAAGAAACATTGCATGAAATAGTGGCAATATTGAAAATTCGTTTCAAAGAAACATTGCATGAAATAGTGGCAATATTGAAAATTAGTTTCAAAGAAAACATTGCATGAAATAGTGGCAATATTGAAAAAAATTCGTTTCAAAGAAAACATTGCATGAAATAGTGGCAATATTGAAAATTAGTTTCAAAGAAACATTGCATGAAATAGTGGCAATATTGAAAATTAGTTTCAAAGAAACATTGCATGAAATAGTGGCAATATTGAAAATTCGTTTCAAAGAAACATTGCATGAAATAGTGGCAATATTAAAAATTAGTTTCAAAGAAAACATTGCATGAAATAGTGGCAATATTGAAAATTCGTTTCAAAGAAACATTGCATGAAATAGTGGCAATATTGAAAATTAGTTTCAAAGAAAACATTGCATGAAATAGTGGCAATATTAAAAATTAGTTTCAAAGAAAACATTGCATGAAATAGTGGCAATATTGAAAATTAGTTTCAAAGAAACATTGCATGAAATAGTGGCAATATTGAAAATTCGTTTCAAAGAAACATTGCATGAAATAGTGGCAATATTGAAAATTCGTTTCAAAGAAACATTGCATGAAATAGTGGCAATATTGAAAATTAGTTTCAAAGAAACATTGCATGAAATAGTGGCAATATTGAAACAATTTAAAGAAACATTGCATGAAATAGTGGCAATATTGAAAATTCGTTTCAAAGAAACATTGCATGAAATAGTGGCAATATTTAAAATTAGTTTCAAAGAAACATTGCATGAAATAGTGGCAATATTGAAAATTAGTTTCAAAGAAACATTGCATGAAATAGTGGCAATATTGAAAATTAGTTTCAAAGAAACATTGCATGAAATAGTGGCAATATTGAAAATTCGTTTCAAAGAAAACATTGCATGAAATAGTGGCAATATTGAAAATTAGTTTCAAAGAAAACATTGCATGAAATAGTGGCAATATTGAAAATTCGTTTCAAAGAAACATTGCATGAAATAGTGGCAATATTGAAAATTAGTTTCAAAGAAACATTGCATGAAATAGTGGCAATATTGAAAATTGTTTCAAAGAAACATTGCATGAAATAGTGGCAATATTGAAAATTAGTTTCAAAGAAACATTGCATGAAATAGTGGCAATATTGAAAATTAGTTTCAAAGAAACATTGCATGAAATAGTGGCAATATTGAAAATTAGTTTCAAAGAAACATTGCATGAAATAGTGGCAATATTGGAAAATTAGTTTCAAAGAAACATTGCATGAAATAGTGGCAATATTGAAAATTAGTTTCAAAGAACATTGCATGAAATAGTGGCAATATTGAAAATTAGTTTCAAAGAAACATTGCATGAAATAGTGGCAATATTGAAAATTAGTTTCAAAGAAACATTGCATGAAATAGTGGCAATATTGAAAATTAGTTTCAAAGAAACATTGCATGAAATAGTGGCAATATTGAAAATTAGTTTCAAAGAAACATTGCATGAAATAGTGGCAATATTGAAAATTAGTTTCAAAGAAACATTGCATGAAATAGTGGCAATATTGAAAATTAGTTTCAAAGAAACATTGCATGAAATAGTGGCAATATTGAAAATTAGTTTCAAAGAAACATTGCATGAAATAGTGGCAATATTGAAAATTAGTTTCAAAGAAACATTGCATGAAATAGTGGCAATATTGAAAATTAGTTTCAAAGAAACATTGTACGAAATAGTGGCAATATTTGAAATTAGTTTCAAAGAAACATTGCATGAAATAGTGGCAATATTGAAAATTAGGTTTCAAAGAAACATTGCATGAAATAGTGGCAATATTGAAAATTAGTTTCAAAGAAACATTGCATGAAATAGTGGCAATACGATGTACCTGTTTCAAAAGAAACATTGCATGAAATAGTGGTAATATGCTGAAAATTAGTTTCAAAGAAACATTGCATGAAATAGTGGCAATATTGAAAATTCGTTTCAAAGAAACATTGCATGAAATAGTGGCAATATTGAAAATTAGTTTCAAAGAAACATTGCATGAAATAGTGGCAATATTGAAAATTAGTTTCAAAGAAACATTGCATGAAATAGTGGCAATATTGAAAATTAGTTTCAAAGAAAACATTGCATGAAATAGTGGCAATATTGAAAATTCGTTTCAAAGAAACATTGCATGAAATAGTGGCAATATTGAAAATTAGTTTCAAAGAAACATTGCATGAAATAGTGGCAATATTGAAAATTAGTTTCAAAGAAACATTGCATGAAATAGTGGCAATATTGAAAATTAGTTTCAAAGAAACATTGCATGAAATAGTGGCAATATTGAAAATTAGTTTCAAAGAAACATTGCATGAAATAGTGGCAATATTGAAAATTAGTTTCAAAGAAAACATTGCATGAAATAGTGGCAATATTGAAAATTCGTTTCAAAACATTGCATGAAATAGTGGCAATATTGAAAATTAGTTTCAAAGAAACATTGCATGAAATAGTGGCAATATTGAAAAATTAGTTTCAAAGAAACATTGCATGAAATAGTGGCAATATTGAAAATTAGTTTCAAAGAAACATTGCATGAAATAGTGGCAATATTGAAAATTAGTTTCAAAGAAACATTGCATGAAATAGTGGCAATATTGAAAAATTAGTTTCAAAGAAAACCTTGCATGAAATAGTGGCAATATTGAAAATTAGTTTCAAAGAAACATTGCATGAAATAGTGGCAATATTGAAAATTAGTTTCAAAGAAACATTGCATGAAATAGTGGCAATATTGAAAATTAGTTTCAAAGAAAACATTGCATGAAATAGTGGCAATATTGAAAATTAGTTTCAAAGAAAACATTGCATGAAATAGTGGTAATATTGAAAATTAGTTTCAAAGAAACATTGCATGAAATAGTGGCAATATTGAAAATTAGTTTCAAAGAAAAACCTTGCATGAAATAGTGGCAATATTGAAAATTAGTTTCAAAGAAACATTGCATGAAATAGTGGCAATATTGAAAATTAGTTTCAAAGAAACATTGCATGAAATAGTGGCAATATTGAAAATTAGTTTCAAAGAAAACATTGCATGAAATAGTGGCAATATTGAAAATTGTTTCAAAGAAACATTGTAATGAAATAGTGGCAATATTGAAAATTCGTTTCAAAGAAACATTGCATGAAATAGTGGCAATATTGAAAATTAGTTTCAAAGAAACATTGCATGAAATAGTGGCAATATTGAAAATTAGTTTCAAAGAAAACATTGTACGAAATAGTGGCAATATTGAAAATTAGTTTCAAAGAAACATTGCATGAAATAGTGGCAATATTGAAAATTAGTTTCAAAGAAAACATTGCATGAAATAGTGGCAATATTGAAAATTAGTTTCAGCACATTGCATGAAATAGTGGCAATATTGAAAACAATTTCAAAGAAAACATTGCATGAAATAGTGGCAATATTGAAAATTAGTTTCAAAGAAAACCTTGCATGAAATAGTGGCAATATTGAAAATTAGTTTCAAAGAAACATTGCATGAAATAGTGGCAATATTGAAAATTAGTTTCAAAGAAACATTGCATGAAATAGTGGCAATATTGAAAATTAGTTTCAAAGAAAACATTGCATGAAATAGTGGCAATATTGAAAATTAGTTTCAAAGAAACATTGCATGAAATAGTGGCAATATTGAAAATTAGTTTCAAAGAAACATTGCATGAAATAGTGGCAATATTGAAAATTAGTTTCAAAGAAACATTGCATGAAATAGTGGCAATATTGAAAATTAGTTTCAAAGAAACATTGCATGAAATAGTGGCAATATTGAAAATTAGTTTCAAAGAAACATTGCATGAAATAGTGGCAATATTGAAAATTAGTTTCAAAGAAAACATTGCATGAAATAGTGGCAATATTGAAAATTAGTTTCAAAGAAAACATTGCATGAAATAGTGGCAATATTGAAAATTAGTTTCAAAGAAAAACCTTGTATGAAATAGTGGCAATATTGAAAATTAGTTTCAAAGAAACATTGCATGAAATAGTGGCAATATTGAAAATTAGTTTCAAAGAAACATTGCATGAAATAGTGGCAATATTGAAAATTAGTTTCAAAGAAAAAACCTTGCATGAAATAGTGGCAATATTGAAAATTAGTTTCAAAGAAAACATTGCATGAAATAGTGGCAATATTGAAAATTAGTTTCAAAGAAACATTGCATGAAATAGTGGCAATATTGAAAATTAGTTTCAAAGAAAACATTGCATGAAATAGTGGCAATATTGAAAATTCGTTTCAAAGAAACATTGCATGAAATATGGCAATATTTAAAATTAGTTTCAAAGAAACATTGCATGAAATAGTGGCAATATTGAAAATTAGTTTCAAAGAAACATTGCATGAAATAGTGGCAATATTGAAAATTAGTTTCAAAGAAAAACATTGCATGAAATAGTGGCAATATTGAAAATTAGTTTCAAAGAAAACATTGCATGAAATAGTGGCAATATTGAAAATTAGTTTCAAAGAAACATTGCATGAAATAGTGGCAATATTGAAAATTAGTTTCAAAGAAAACATTGCATGAAATAGTGGCAATATTGAAAATTAGTTTCAAAGAAAACATTGCATGAAATAGTGGCAATATTGAAAATTCGTTTCAAAGAAACATTGCATTGAAATAGTGGCAATATTGAAAATTAGTTTCAAAGAAAACATTGCATGAAATAGTGGCAATATTGAAAATTAGTTTCAAAGAAAACATTGCATGAAATAGTGGCAATATTGAAAATTAGTTTCAAAGAAACATTGCATGAAATAGTGGCAATATTGAAAATTCGTTTCAAAGAAACATTGCATGAAATAGTGGCAATATTTAAAATTAGTTTCAAAGAAACATTGCATGAAATAGTGGCAATATTGAAAATTAGTTTCAAAGAAACATTGCATGAAATAGTGGCAATATTGAAAATTCGTTTCAAAGAAACATTGCATGAAATAGTGGCAATATTAAAAATTAGTTTCAAAGAAAACATTGCATGAAATAGTGGCAATATTGAAAATTCGTTTCAAAGAAACATTGCATGAAATAGTGGCAATATTGAAAATTAGTTTCAAAGAAAAAACATTGCATGAAATAGTGGCAATATTGAAAATTCGTTTCAAAGAAACATTGCATGAAATAGTGGCAATATTGCAAATTGCTTCAAAGAAAACATTGCATGAAATAGTGGCAATATTGAAAATTCGTTTCAAAGAAACATTGCATGAAATAGTGGCAATATTGAAAATTAGTTTCAAAGAAAACATTGCATGAAATAGTGGCATTATTGAAAATTCGTTTCAAAGAAACATTGCATGAAATAGTGGCAATATTTAAAATTAGTTTCAAAGAAACATTGCATGAAATAGTGGCAATATTGAAAATTAGTTTCAAAGAAACATTGCATGAAATAGTGGCAATATTGAAATCTGTTTCAAAGAAACATTGCATGAAATAGTGGCAATATTGAAAATTAGTTTCAAAGAAACATTGCATGAAATAGTGGCAATATTGAAAATTGTTTCAAAGAAACATTGCATGAAATAGTGGCAATATTGAAAATTCGTTTCAAAGAAACATTGCATGAAATAGTGGCAATATTGAAAATTCGTTTCAAAGAAACATTGCATGAAATAGTGGCAATATTAAAAATTAGTTTCAAAGAAAACATTGCATGAAATAGTGGCAATATTGAAAATTCGTTTCAAAGAAACATTGTAGCAAATAGTGGCAATATTGAAAATTCGTTTCAAAGAAACATTGTGATGAAATAGTGGCAATATTGAAAATTCGTTTCAAAGAAACATTGCATGAAATAGTGGCAATATTGAAAATTAGTTTCAAAGAAACATTGCATGAAATAGTGGCAATATTGAAAATTAGTTTCAAAGAAAACATTGCATGAAATAGTGGCAATATTGAAAATTAGTTTCAAAGAAAACATTGCATGAAATAGTGGCAATATTGAAAATTAGTTTCAAAGAAAACCTTGCATGAAATAGTGGCAATATTGAAAATTAGTTTCAAAGAAACATTGCATGAAAATATGGCAAATATTGAAAATTAGTTTCAAAGAAACATTGCATGAAATAGTGGCAATATTGAAAATTAGTTTCAAAGAAAAACCTTGCATGAAATAGTGGCAATATTGAAAATTAGTTTCAAAGAAAACATTGCATGAAATAGTGGCAATATTGAAAATTAGTTTCAAAGAAACATTGCATGAAATAGTGGCAATATTGAAAATTAGTTTCAAAGAAAAACATTGCATGAAATAGTGGCAATATTGAAAATTAGTTTCAAAGAAACATTGCATGAAATAGTGGCAATATTGAAAATTAGTTTCAAAGAAACATTGCATAAAATAGTGGCAATATTGAAAATTGTTTCAAAGAAACATTGCAGAAATAGTGGCAATATTTAAAATTAGTTTCAAAGAAACATTGCATGAAATAGTGGCAATATTGAAAATTAGTTTCAAAGAAACATTGCATGAAATAGTGGCAATATTGAAAATTAGTTTCAAAGAAAACATTGCATGAAATAGTGGCAATATTGAAAATTAGTTTCAAAGAAACATTGCATGAAATAGTGGCAATATTTTGAAAATTAGTTTCAAAGAAACATTGCATGAAATAGTGGCAATATTGAAAATTAGTTTCAAAGAAAACATTGCATGAAATAGTGGCAATATTGAAAATTAGTTTCAAAGAAAACATTGCATGAAATAGTGGCAATATTGAAAATTCGTTTCAAAGAAACATTGCATGAAATAGTGGCAATATTGAAAATTAGTTTCAAAGAAAACATTGCATGAAATAGTGGCAATATTGAAAATTAGTTTCAAAGAAACATTGCATGAAATAGTGGCAATATTGAAAATTAGTTTCAAAGAAACATTGCATGAAATAGTGGCAATATTGAAAATTCGTTTCAAAGAAACATTGCATGAAATAGTGGCAATATTTAAAATTAGTTTCAAAGAAACATTGCATGAAATAGTGGCAATATTGAAAATTAGTTTCAAAGAAACATTGCATGAAATAGTGGCAATATTGAAAATTCGTTTCAAAGAAACATTGCATGAAATAGTAATATTAAAATTAGGTTTCAAAGAAAAACATTGCATGAAATAGTGGCAATATTGAAAATTCGTTTCAAAGAAACATTGCATGAAATAGTGGCAATATTGAAAATTAGTTTCAAAGAAAACATTGCATGAAATAGTGGCAATATTGAAAATTCGTTTCAAAGAAACATTGCATGAAATAGTGCAAGGTTATTAAAAATTAGTTTCAAAGAAAAACATTGCATGAAATAGTGGCAATATTGAAAATTAGTTTCAAAGAAACATTGCATGAAATAGTGGCAATATTGAAAATTAGTTTCAAAGAAAACATTGCAATATGGCATTATTGAAAATTCGTTTCAAAGAAACATTGCATGAAATAGTGGCAATATTTAAAATTAGTTTCAAAGAAACATTGCATGAAATAGTGGCAATATTGAAAATTAGTTTCAAAGAAACATTGCATGAAATAGTGGCAATATTGAAAATTCGTTTCAAAGAAACATTGCATGAAATAGTGCGGCAATATTGAAAATTAGTTTCAAAGAAACATTGCAATGTTAGTGGGGCAATATTGAAAATTCGTTTCAAAGAAACATTGCATGAAGAAAATGGCAATATTGAAAATTCGTTTCAAAGAAACATTGCATGAAATAGTGGCAATATTGAAAATTGTTTCAAAGAAACATTGCATGAAATAGTGGCAATATTAAAAATTAGTTTCAACAAAACATTGCATGAAATAGTGGCAATATTGAAAATTCGTTTCAAAGAAACATTGCATGAAATAGGTGGCAATAGTTTAAAAAAATTAGTTTCAAAGAAAACATTGCATGAAATAGTGGCAATATTGAAAATTCGTTTCAAAGAAACATTGCATGAAATAGTGGCAATATTGAAAATTAGTTTCAAAGAAACATTGCATGAAATAGTGGCAATATTGAAAATTAGTTTCAAAGAAACATTGCATGAAATAGTGGCAATATTGAAAATTAGTTTCAAAGAAACATTGCATGAAATAGTGGCAATATTGAAAAATTCGTTTCAAAGAAACATTGCATGAAATAGTGTAATATTGAAAATTCGTTTCAAAGAAAACATTGCATGAAATAGTGGCAATATTGAAAATTAGTTTCAAAGAAAACATTGCATGAAATAGTGGCAATATTGAAAATTAGTTTCAAAGAATCATTGCATGAAATAGTGGCAATAGTATAATTGGTTTCAAAAAGAAACATTGCATGAAATAGTGGCAATATTGAAAATTAGTTTCAAAGAAACATTGCATGAAATAGTGGCAATATTGAAAATTAGTTTCAAAGAAAACATTGCATGAAATAGTGGCAATATTGAAAATTAGTTTCAAAGAAACATTGCATGAAATAGTGGCAATATTGAAAATTAGTTTCAAAGAAACATTGCATGAAATAGTGGCAATATTGAAAATTCGTTTCAAAGAAACATTGCATGAAATAGTGGCAATATTGAAAATTAGTTTCAAAGAAAACATTGCATGAAATAGTGGCAATATTGAAAATTAGTTTCAAAGAAAACATTGCATGAAATAGTGGCAATATTGAAAGTAGTTTCAAAGAAAACATTGCATGAAATAGTGGCAATATTGAAAATTAGTTTCAAAGAAACATTGCATGAAATAGTGGCAATATTGAAAATTCGTTTCAAAGAAACATTGCATGAAATAGTGGCAATATTTAAAATTAGTTTTCAAAGAAACATTGCATGAAATAGTGGCAATATTGAAAATTAGTTTCAAAGAAACATTGCATGAAATAGTGGCAATATTGAAAATTAGTTTCAAAGAAAACATTGCATGAAATAGTGGCAATATTGAAAATTCGTTTCAAAGAAACATTGCATGAAATATTGGCAATATTGAAAATTAGTTTCAAAGAAACATTGCATGAAATAGTGGCAATATTGAAAATTAGTTTCAAAGAAAACATTGCATGAAATAATGGCAATATTGAAAATTCGTTTCAAAGAAAACATTGCATGAAATAATGGCAATATTGAAAATTCGTTTCAAAGAAAACATTGCATGAAATAGTGGCAATATTTAAAGTGGATTTCAAAGAAACATTGCATGAAATATTGGCAATATTGAAAATTAGTTTCAAAGAAACATTGCATGAAATAGTGGCAATATTGAAAATTAGTTTCAAAGAAAACATTGCATGAAATAGTGGCAATATTGAAAATTAGTTTCAAAGAAACATTGCATGAAATAGTGGCAATATTGAAAATTAGTTTCAAAGAAACATTGCATGAAATAATGGCAATATTGAAAATTGATTTCAAAGAAAACATTGCATGAAATAGGTAATATTGAAACAGTTTCAGAAAAACATTGCATGAAATAATGGCAATGAAAATTAGTTTCAAAAACATTGCATGAAATAGTGGCAATATTGAAAATTAGTTTTCAAAGAAACATTGCATGAAATGCAAAATTAACAATATTGAAAATTAGTTTCAAAGAAACATTGCATGAAATAATGGCAATATTGAAAATTAGTTTCAAAGAAACATTGCATGAAATAGTGGCAATATTGAAAATTAGTTTCAAAGAAACATTGCATGAAATAGTGGCAATATTGAAAATTAGTTTCAAAGAAACATTGCATGAAATAGTGGCAATATTGAAAATTAGTTTCAAAGAAACATTGCATGAAATAGTGGCAATATTGAAAATTAGTTTCAAAGAAAACATTGCATGAAATAGTGGCAACTGTGAAAATTAGTTTCAAAGAAACATTGCATGAAATAGTGGCAATATTGAAAATTAGTTTCAAAGAAACATTGCATGAAATAGTGGCAATATTGAAAATTAGTTTCAAAGAAACATTGCATGAAATAGTGGCAATATTGAAAATTCGTTTCAAAGAAACATTGCATGAAATAGTGGCAATATTGAAAATTAGTTTCAAAGAAAACATTGCATGAAATAGTGGCAATATTGAAATTAGTTTCAAAAAGAAACTTGTGCATGAAATAGTGGCAATATTGAAAATTCGTTTCAAAGAAAACATTGCATGAAATAATGGCAATATTGAAAATTCGTTTTCAAGAAAACATTGCATGAAATAGTGGCAATATTGAAAATTAGTTTCAAAGAAACATTGCATGAAATAGTGGCAATATTGAAAATTAGTTTCAAAGAAACATTGCATGAAATAGTGGCAATATTGAAAATTAGTTTCGAAAACATTGCATGAAATAGTGGCAATATTAGAAAATTAGTTTCAAGAAACATTGCATGAAATAGTGGCAATATTGAAAATTAGTTTCAAAGAAACATTGCATGAAATAATGGCAATATTGAAAATTAGTTTCAAAGAAACATTGAAATAGTGGCAATATTGAAAACTAGTTTTCAAAGAAACATTGCATGAAATAGTGGCAATATTGAAAATTAGTTTCAAAGAAACATTGCATGAAATAGTGGCAATATTGAAAATTAGTTTCAAAACATTGCATGAAATAATGGCAATATTGAAAATTAGTTTCAAAGAAACATTGCATGAAATAAGTGGCAATATTGAAAATTAGTTTCAAAGAAAACATTGCATGAAATAGTGGCAATATTGAAGTAGTTTCAAAGAAACATTGCATGAAATAGTGGCAATATTGAAAATTAGTTTCAAAGAAACATTGCATGAAATAGTGGCAATGTGAAAATTAAGTTTCAAAGAAAACATTGCATGAAATAGTGGCAATATTGAAAATTAGTTTCAAAGAAACATTGCATGAAATAGTGGCAATATTGAAAATTAGTTTCAAAGAAAACATTGCATGAAATAGTGGCAATATTGAAAATTAGTTTCAAAGAAACATTGCATGAAATAGTGGCAATATTGAAAATTCGTTTCAAAGAAAACATTAAATGAAATAA
>JBBBDQ010015381.1:0-11713 GCA_037127315.1 Ascarosepion bandense
TATGAAATAGTGGCAATATTGAAAATTAGTTTCAAAGAAACATTGCATGAAATAGTGGCAATATTGAAAATTAGTTTCAAAGAAAACATTGCATGAAATAGTGGCAATATTGAAAATTAGTTTCCAAAAGAAAAACATTGCATGAAATAGTGGCAATATTGAAAATTAGTTTCAAAGAAAACATTGCATGAAATAGTGGCAATATTGAAAATTAGTTTCAAAGAAACATTGCATGAAATAGTGGCAATATTGAAAATTAGTTTCAAAGAAACATTGCATGAAATAGTGGCAATATTGAAAATTAGTTTCAAAGAAAACATTGCATGAAATAGTGGCAATATTGAAAATTAGTTTCAAAGAAAACATTGCATGAAATAGTGGCAATATTGAAAATTAGTTTCAAAGAAACATTGCATGAAATAGTGGCAATATTGAAAATTAGTTTCAAAGAAACATTGCATGAAATAGTGGCAATATTGAAAATTAGTTTCAAAGAAAACATTGCATGAAATAGTGGCAATATTGAAAATTAGTTTCAAAGAAAACATTGCATGAAATAGTGGCAATATTGAAAATTAGTTTCAAAGAAAACATTGCATGAAATAGTGGCAATATTGAAAATTAGTTTCAAAGAAACATTGCATGAAATAGTGGCAATATTGAAAATTAGTTTTGTAAAAAGAAACATTGCATGAAATAGTGGCAATATTGAAAATTAGTTTCAAAGAAAACATTGCATGAAATAGTGGCAATATTGAAAATTAGTTTCAAAGAAAACATTGCATGAAATAGTGGCAATATTGAAAATTAGTTTCAAAGAAAAAACATTGCATGAAATAGTGGCAATATTGAAAATTAGTTTCAAAGAAAACATTGCATGAAATAGTGGCAATATTGAAAATTAGTTTCAAAGAAACATTGCATGAAATAGTGGCAATATTGAAAATTAGTTTCAAAGAAACATTGCATGAAATAGTGGCAATATTGAAAATTAGTTTCAAAGAAACATTGCATGAAATAGTGGCAATATTGAAAATTAGTTTCCAAAGAAACAGATGAAATAGTGGCAATATTGAAAATTAGTTTCAAAGAAAACATTGCATGAAATAGTGGCAATATTGAAAATTAGTTTCAAAGAAAAACATTGCATGAAATAGTGGCAATATTGAAAATTAGTTTCAAAGAAAACATTGCATGAAATAGTGGCAATATTGAAAATTAGTTTCAAAGAAAACATTGCATGAAATAGTGGCAATATTGAAAATTAGTTTCAAAGAAACATTGCATGAAATAGTGGCAATATTGAAAATTAGTTTCAAAGAAACATTGCATGAAATAGTGGCAATATTGAAAATTAGTTTCAAAGAAACATTGCATGAAATAGTGGCAATATTGAAAATTAGTTTCAAAGAAAAACATTGCATGAAATAGTGGCAATATTGAAAATTAGTTTCAAAGAAACATTGCATGAAATAGTGGCAATATTGAAAATTAGTTTCAAAGAAAACATTGCATGAAATAGTGGCAATATTGAAAATTAGTTTCAAAGAAACATTGCATGAAATAGTGGCAATATTGAAAATTAGTTTCAAAGAAAACATTGCATGAAATAGTGGCAATATTGAAAATTAGTTTCAAAGAAACATTGCATGAAATAGTGGCAATATTGAAAATTAGTTTCAAAGAAAAAACATTGCATGAAATAGTGGCAATATTGAAAATTAGTTTCAAAGAAACATTGCATGAAATAGTGGCAATATTGAAAATTAGTTTCAAAGAAAACATTGCATGAAATAGTGGCAATATTGAAAATTAGTTTCAAAGAAACATTGCATGAAATAGTGGCAATATTGAAAATTAGTTTCAAAGAAACATTGCATGAAATAGTGGCAATATTGAAAATTAGTTTCAAAGAAACATTGCATGAAATAGTGGCAATATTGAAAATTAGTTTCAAAGAAACATTGCATGAAATAGTGGCAATATTGAAAATTAGTTTCAAAGAAACATTGCATGAAATAGTGGCAATATTGAAAATTAGTTTCAAAGAAAACATTGCATGAAATAGTGGCAATATTGAAAAAAATTAAGTTTCAAAGAAAACATTGCATGAAATAGTGGCAATATTGAAAATTAGTTTCAAAGAAACATTGCATGAAATAGTGGCAATATTGAAAATTAGTTTCAAAGAAACATTGCATGAAATAGTGGCAATATTGAAAATTAGTTTCAAAGAAACATTGCATGAAATAGTGGCAATATTGAAAATAGTTTCAAAGAAAACATTGCATGAAATAGTGGCAATATTGAAAATTAGTTTCAAAGAAACATTGCATGAAATAGTGGCAATATTGAAAATTAGTTTCAAAGAAAACATTGCATGAAATAGTGGCAATATTGAAAATTAGTTTCAAAGAAACATTGCATGAAATAGTGGCAATATTGAAAATTAGTTTCAAAGAAAACATTGTACGAAATAGTGGCAATATTGAAAATTAGTTTCTGAAAGAAAAACATTGCATGAAATAGTGGCAATATTGAAAATTAGTTTCAAAGAAAACATTGCATGAAATAGTGGTAATATTGAAAATTAGTTTCAAAGAAACATTGCATGAAATAGTGGCAATATTGAAAATTAGTTTCAAAGAAAACATTGCATGAAATAGTGGCAATATTGAAAATTAGTTTCAAAGAAACATTGCATGAAATAGTGGAAATATTGAAAATTAGTTTCAAAGAAACATTGCATGAAATAGTGGCAATATTGAAAATTAGTTTCAAAGAAACATTGCATGAAATAGTGGCAATATTGAAAATTAGTTTCAAAGAAACATTGCATGAAATAGTGGCAATATTGAAAATTAGTTTCAAAGAAACATTGCATGAAATAGTGGCAATATTGAAAATTAGTTTCAAAGAAAACATTGCATGAAATAGTGGCAATATTGAAAATTAGTTTCAAAGAAAACATTGCATGAAATAGTGGCAATATTGAAAATTAGTTTCAAAGAAAACATTGCATGAAATAGTGGCAATATTGAAAATTAGTTTCAAAGAAACATTGCATGAAATAGTGGCAATATTGAAAATTAGTTTCAAAGAACATTGCATGAAATAGTGGCAATATTGAAAATTAGTTTCAAAGAAACATTGCATGAAATAGTGGCAATATTGAAAATTAGTTTCAAAGAAAACATTGCATGAAATAGTGGTACATGGAAAATTAGTTTCAAAGAAACATTGCATGAAATAGTGGCAATATTGAAAATTAGTTTCAAAGAAAACATTGCATGAAATAGTGGCAATATTGAAAATTAGTTTCAAAGAAACATTGCATGAAAAGTGGCAATATTGAAAATTAGTTTCAAAGAAACATTGCATGAAATAGTGGCAATATTGAAAATTAGTTTCAAAGAAACATTGCATGAAATAGTGGCAATATTGAAAAATTCGTTTCAAAGAAACATTGCATGAAATAGTGGCAATATTAAAAATTAGTTTCAAAGAAAACATTGCATGAAATAGTGGCAATATTGGAAAATTAGTTTCAAAGAAACATTGCATGAAATAGTGGCAATATTGAAAATTAGTTTCAAAGAAACATTGCATGAAATAGTGGCAATATTGAAAATTAGTTTCAAAGAAAATATTGCATGAAATAGTGGCAATATTGAAAATTAGTTTCAAAGAAACATTGCATGAAATAGTGGCAATATTGAAAATTAGTTTCAAAGAAAACATTGTACGAAATAGTGGCAATATTGAAAATTAGTTTCAAAGAAACATTGCATGAAATAGTGGCAATATTGAAAATTAGTTTCAAAGAAACATTGCATGAAATAGTGGCAATATTGAAAATTAGTTTCAAAGAAACATTGCATGAAATAGTGGCAATATTGAAAATTCGTTTCAAAGAAACATTGCATGAAATAGTGGCAATATTAAAAATTAGTTTCAAAGAAAACATTGCATGAAATAGTGGCAATATTGAAAATTCGTTTCAAAGAAACATTGCATGAAATAGTGGCAATATTGAAAAATTAGTTTCAAAGAAACATTGCATGAAATAGTGGCAATATTGAAAATTAGTTTCAAAGAAAACATTGCATGAAATAGTGGCAATATTGAAAATTAGTTTCAAAGAAACATTGCATGAAATAGTGGCAATATTGAAAATTAGTTTCAAAGAAAACATTGCATGAAATAGTGGCAATATTGAAAATTCGTTTCAAAGAAACATTGCATGAAATAGTGGCAATATTGAAAATTCGTTTCAAAGAAACATTGCATGAAATAGTGGCAATATTGAAAATTAGTTTCAAAGAAACATTGCATGAAATAGTGGCAATATTGAAAATTAGTTTCAAAGAAACATTGCATGAAATAGTGGCAATATTGAAAATTAGTTTCAAAGAAACATTGCATGAAATAGTGGCAATATTGAAAATAGTTTCAAAGAAAAACATTGCATGAAATAGTGGCAATATGAAATAGTAAAGCAATATTGAAAATTAGTTTCAAAGGAAACACATTGCATGAAATAGTGGCAATGGCCAATTAGTTCAAAGAAAACATTGCATGAAAATAGTGGCAATATTGAAAATTAGTTTCAAAGAAAACATTGCATGAAATAGTGGCAATATTGAAAGTGGTTTCAGCTTATTGCAGAAATAGTGGCAATATTGAAAATTAGTTTCAAAACATTGCATAAATAAATGGCAATATTGAAAATTAGTTTCAAAGAAAACATTGCATGAAATAGTGCTTAATATTGAAAATGTAGTTTCAAAGAAAACATTGCATGAAATAGTGGCAATATTGAAAATTATTGGTTGAAAGCTTATTGCATAAATGGTAGCAATATTAAATTAATTTAAAGAAACATTGCATGAAGCAAGTAATATTGAAAATTAGTTTCAAAGAAACATGCATGAAAACATTTAATATTGAAAATTAGTTTCAAAAAGAAAACATTGCATGAAATAGTGGCAATATTGAAAATTGATTTCAAAGAAAACATTGCATGAAATAGTGGCAATATTGAAAATTAGTTTCAAAGAAAACATTGCATGAAATAGTGGCAATATTGAAAATTAGTTTCGAAAACATTGCATGAAATAGTGGCAATATTGAAAAATTAGTTTCAAAAAGAAACATTGCATGAAATAGTGGCAATATTGAAAATTGGTTTCAAAGAAACATTGTGAAATATAGTGGCAATATTGAAAATTAGTTTCAAAGAAACATTGCATGAAATAGTGGCAATATTGAAAATTAGTTTCAAAAAGCTTATTGCATGAAATAAGTATGGCAATATTGAAAATTAGTTTCAAAGAAAACATTGCGCCAAAGTGGTGGCAATATTGAAAATTAGTTTCAAAGAAAACATTGCATGAAATAGTGGCAATATTGAAGGTGGTTTCAAAGAAAACAGAAATAGTCGCTTCCAATGAAAATTAGTTTCAAAAGAAAACATTGCATGAAAATAGTGGCAATATTGCAGAAAATTTCGTTCAAAACATTGCATGAAGTAGTGGCAATATTGAAAATTAGTTTCAAAAAGAAACATTGCATGAGGAAATAGTGGCAATATTGAAAATTAGTTTCGAAAACATTGCATGAAATAGTGGCAATATTGAAAATTAGTTTCAAAGAAAACATTGCATGAAATAGTACGTAATATGAAAATTAGTTTCAAAGAAACATTACGTAAATAGTGGCAATATTGAAAATTAGTTTCAAAGAAAACATTTAGCGGAAATAGTGGCAATATTGAAAATTAGTTTCAAAGAAACATTGCATGAAATAGTGTGCAATATTGAAAATTAGTTCAAAGAAAACATTGCATGGAAATAGTGACAGCTTGAAAATTAGTTTCAAAGAAAACATTGCATGAAATAGTGGCAATATTGAAAATTAGTTTCAGAAAACATTGCATGAAATAGTGGCAATATTGAAAGTGGTTTCAAAGAAACATTGCATGAAATAGTGGCAATATTGAAAAATTAGTTTCAAAGAAAACATTGCATGAAATAGTGGCAATATTGAAAATTAGTTTCAAAGAAACATTGCATGAAATAGTGTGTGTTGATGGTTTCAAAAACATTTGTGAAATAGTGGCAATATTGAAAATTAGTTTCAAAAAGAAACATTGCATGAAATAGTGGCAATATTGAAAATTAGTTTCAAAGAAACATTGCATGAAATAGTGGCAATATTGAAAATTGGTTCAAAGAAACATTGCATGAAATAGTGGCAATATTGAAAATTAGTTTCAAGAAAACATTGCAGAAATGGTGGCAATGTTGAAAATTAGTTCCGAAAACATTTATGTGAAATAGTGGCAATATTGAAAATTAGTTTCGAGAAACATTGTAAATAAGTGGCAATATTGAAAAATTAGTTTCAAAACATTGCATGAAATAGTGGCAATATTGAAAATTAGTTTTTTTTTTTCAAAGAAACATTGCATGAAATAGTCTTAATATTGAAAATTAGTTTCAAAACGTACATGGAAATAGTGGCAATATTGAAAATTAGTTTTGAAGAGCATATTGAAATAATGTTGAAGAGAACCTGGTTCGAAAACATTGCATGAAATAGTGGCAATGTTGAAAATTGGTTTTCAAAGAAACATTGCATGAAATAATGGCAATATTGAAAATTAGTTTCAAAGAAAACATTGCATGAAATAATTTTGTATGTAGAAATTAGTTTCAAAGAGAAAACATTGCATGAAATAGTGGCAATATTGAAAATTAGTTTCAAAGAAAACATTGCATGAAATAGTGAAAATATTGAAAAATTAGTTTCAAAGAAACATTGCATGAAATAGTGGCAATATTGAAAATTAGTTTCAAAAACATTGCATGTGAAATAGTAGCAAATATAGAAAATTGGTACAAAGAAACATTGTGAAATAATTAAAATATTGAAAATTAGTTTGAAAACATGCATGAAATAGTGGCAATATTGAAAATTAGTTTCAAAGAAACATTGCATGAAATAGTGGCAATATTGAAAATTAGTTTCAAAAGAAACATTGCATGAAATAGTGGCAATGAAAATTGGTTTCAAAGAAACATTGCATGAAATAGTGGCAATATTGAAAAATTAGTTTCAAAAGAAACATTGCATGAAATAGTGGCAATATTTGAAAATTAGTTTCAAGAAAACATTGCATGAAATAGTGGCAATATTGAAAATTAGTTTCAAGAAAACATTGCCTGAAATAGTGGCAATATTGAAAATTAGTTTCAAAGAAACATTGCATGAAATAGTAGCAATATTTAAGAAAATTGGACTTCAAAGAAACATTGCAAATAGTGGCAATATTGAAAATTAGTTTCAAAGAAACGTGCTAGAAATAGTGGCAATATTGAAAATTAGTTTCAAAGAAAACATTGCGTAGAGAAATAAATGCAATATTGAAAATTCATTCAAAGAAACATTGCATGAAATAGTGGCAATATTGAAAATTGGTTCAAAAACATTGCATGAAAATAGTGGCAATATTGAAGAAATTAGTTTCAAAGAAACGTTACGCGGAAATAGTGGCAATATTGAAATTAGTTTCAAAGAAACACTTGCATAGAAGCAAATAATATTGAAAATTTGGTTTTTCAAAAACATTGCATGAAATAGTGGCAATATTGAAAATTCGTTTCAAAGAAACATTGCGTAAGAAACCAGTGGCAATATTGAAAATTAGTTTCAAAAAAACATTTTTGTAGGAAATAGTGGCAATATGAAAATTGGTTTCGAAAACATTTGCATAAATAAATGACATCTTGAAAAATTAGTTTCAAAGAAACATTGCATGAAATAGTGACAGTATTGAAAATTAGTTTCAAAGAAAACATTGTGAAATAGTGCTTAATCATTGAAAGGAAATTAGTTCAAAGAAACATTGCATGAAATAATTAAACAATGAAAAATTAGTTTCAAAGGAAACATTGCATGAAATAGTGGCAATATTGAAAATTAATTTCAAAGAAACATTGCATGAAATAGTGGCAATATTGAAAAATTAGTTTCAAAGAAACATTGCATGAAATAGTGGCAATAATGCAATTAGTTTCAAAGAAACATTTACATGAAATAATTGGCAATATTGAAAATTCGTTTCAAAGAAACATTGCATGAAATAGTGGCAATATTAAAGAGGTGGTTTCAAAGAAAACATTTTTAAATAGTGGCAATATTGAAAATTCGTTTAGTGGTAAAGCAGAAATAATTAACTGATATTGAAAATTAGTTTTCAAAGAAACATTACATGAAATAGTGGCAATATTAAATTAGTTTCGAAAATACTTGTGGAAATAGTGGCAATATTGAAAATTGGTTTCAAAAACATTACCATGAAATAGTGGCATGTGAAAATTAGTGGCAATATTGAAAATTGTTTCAAAGAAACATTTAAGAAGAAATAGTGGCAATATTGAAAATTAGTTTCAAAGAAACATTGCATGAAATAGTGGCAATATTGGAAAAATTTTCACTTTAAAGAAACATTGCATGAAATAGTGGCAATATTGAAAATTAGTTTCAAAGAAAACATTGCATGAAATAATGGTAATATTGAAAAAAATTCGTTTCAAAGAAACATTGCATGAAATAGTGGCAATATTGAAAATTTAGTTTCAAAGAAAACATTGCATGAAATAGTGGCAATATTGAAAATTAGTTTCAAAGAAAACATTGCATGAAATAGTGGCAATATTGAAAATTAGTTTCAAAGAAACATTGCATGAAATAGTGGTACATTGAAAATTAGTTTCAAAGAAAACATTGCATGAAATAGTATATTGAAAATTAGTTTCAAAGAAAACATTGTATGAAATAGTGGCAATATTGAAAATTCGTTTCAAAGAAACATTGCATGAAATAGTGGCAATATTGAAAAAATTCGTTTCAAAGAAACATTGCATGAAATAGTGGCAATATTGAAAATTAGTTTCAAAGAAAACATTGCATGAAATAGTGGCAATATTGAAAATTGTTTCAAAGAAAACAGATGAAATAGTGGTAATATTGAAAAAATTCGTTTCAAAGAAACATTGCATGAAATAGTGGCAATATTGAAAATTAAGCCTAAAGAAAACATTGCATGAAATAGTGGCAATATTGAAAATTAGTTTCCTAAAGAAAACATTGCATGAAATAGTGGCAATATTGAAAATTAGTTTCAAAGAAAACATTGCATGAAATAGTGGCAATATTGAAAATTAGTTTCAAAGAAAACATTGCATGAAATAGTGGCAATATTGAAAATTAGTTTCAAAGAAACATTGCATGAAATAGTGGCAATATTGAAAATTAGTTTCAAAGAAACATTGCATGAAATAGTGGCAATATTGAAATTCGTTTCAAAGAAACATTGCATGAAATAGTGGCAATATTAAAAATTAGTTTCAAAGAAACATTGCATGAAATAGTGGCAATATTGAAAATTCGTTTCAAAGAAACATTGCATGAAATAGTGGCAATATTGAAAATTCGTTTCAAAGAAACATTGCATGAAATAGTGGCAATATTGAAAATTAGTTTCAAAGAAAACATTGCATGAAATAGTGGCAATATTGAAATCTGTTTCAAAGAAACATTGCATGAAATAGTGGCAATATTGAAAATTAGTTTCAAAGAAAACATTGCATGAAATAGTGGCAATATTGAAAATTAGTTTCAAAGAAAACATTGTGGATGAAATAGTGGCAATATTGAAAATTAGTTTCAAAGAAAACATTGTATGAAATAGTGGCAATATTGAAAATTAGTTTCAAAGAAAACATTGCATGAAATAGTGGCAATATTGAAAAATTAGTTTCAAAGAAAACATTGCATGAAATAGTGGCAATATTGAAATTAGTTTCAAAGAAACATTGCATGAAATAGTGGCAATATTGAAAATTAGTTTCAAAGAAAACATTGCATGAAATAGTGGCAATATTGAAAATTAGTTTCCAAAGAAACATTGCATGAAATAGTGGCAATATTGAAAATTAGTTTCAAAGAAAACATTGCATGAAATAGTGGCAATATTGAAAATTAGTTTCAAAGAAAACATTGCATGAAATAGTGGCAATATTGAAAATTAGTTTCAAAGAAAACATTGCAAGAAATAGTATAATATTGAAAATTAGTTTCAAAGAAACATTGCATGAAATAGTGGCAATATTGAAAAATTAGTTTCAAAGAAAACATTGCATGAAATAGTGGCAATATTGAAAATTAGTTTCAAAGAAACATTGCATGAAATATGGGCAATATTGAAAATTAGTTTCAAAGAAAACATTGCATGAAATAGTGGGTAATATTGAAAAATTCGTTTCAAAGTTAAAAATGACAATAAATAGTGGCAATATTGAAAATTAGTTTCAAAGAAACATTGCATGAAATAGTGGCAATATTGAAAATTCGTTTCAAAGAAACATTGCATGAAGAAAATATTGAAAATTAGTTTCAAAGAAAACATTGCATGAAATAGTGGCAATATTGAAAAATTAGTTTCAAAGAAACATTACATGAAATAGTGGCAAATATTGAAAATTAGTTTCAAAGAAACATTGCATGAAATAGTGGCAATATTGAAAATTAGTTTCAAAGAACATTGCATGAAATAGTGGCAATATTGAAAATTAGTTTCAAAGAAACATTGCATGAAATAGTGGCAATATTGAAAATTAGTTTCAAAGAAATACTACGAAATAGTGGCATATTGAAAATTAGTTTCAAAGAAAACATTGCATGAAATAGTGGTAACATTAAAATTAGTTTCAAAGAAAACATTGCATGAAATAGTGGCAATATTGAAAATTAGTTTCAAAGAAAACATTGCATGAAATAGTGGCAATATTGAAAATTAGTTTCAAAGAAACATACGAAATAGTGGCAATATTGAAAATTAGTTTCAAAGAAACATTGCATGAAATAGTGGCAATATTGAAAATTAGTTTCAAAGAAACATTGCATGAAATAGTGGCAATATTGAAAATTAGTTTCAAAGAAAACATTGTACGAAATAGTGGCAATATTGAAAATTAGTTTCAAAGAAACATTGCATGAAATAGTGGCAATATTGAAAATTAGTTTCAAAGAAAACATTGCATGAAGCAGTGGCAATATTGAAAATTAGTTTCAAAGAAACATTGCATGAAATAGTGGCAATATTGAAAATTAGTTTCAAAGAAAACATTGCATGAAATAGTGGCAATATTGAAAATTAGTTTCAAAGAAAACATTGCATGAAATAGTGGCAATATTGGAAAACAGTTTCAAAGAAACATTGCATGAAATAGTGGCAATATTGAAAATTAGTTTCAAAGAAACATTGCATGAAATAGTGGCAATATTGGAAAATAGTTTCAAAGAAACATTGCATGAAATAGTGGCAATATTGAAAATTCGTTTCAAAGAAACATTGCATGAAATAGTGGCAATATTAAAAATTAGTTTGAAAGAAACATTGCATGAAATAGTGGCAATATTGAAAAAATTCGTTTCAAAGAAACATTGCATGAAATAGTGGCAATATTGAAAATTCGTTTCAAAGAAACATTGCATGAAATAGTGGCAATATTGAAAATTAGTTTCAAAGAAAACATTGCATGAAATAGTAATAATATTGAAAAATTCGTTTCAAAGAAACATTGCATGAAATAGTGGCAATATTGAAAATTAGTTTCAAAGAAAACATTGCATGAAATAGTAGTAA
>JBBBDQ010015386.1:0-13317 GCA_037127315.1 Ascarosepion bandense
CTGTGAATTATTTCACTCATTTGGAAACATTATTTCCCTTCCAACTCATCATTGTGAATTATTTCACCTATTTGGAAACATTATTTCTTCCAACTCATCATTGTGAATTATTTCACCTATTTGAAAACATTATTTCTTCCAACTCATCATTGTGAATTATTCCACCTATTTGGAAACATTATTTCTTCCAACTCATCATTGTGAATTATTCCACCTATTTGGAAACATTATTTCTTCCAACTCATCATTGTGGAATTATTCCACCTATTTGGAAACATTATTTCTTCCAACTCATCATTGTGAATTATTTCACCTATTTGAAAACATTATTTCTTCCAACTCATCATTGTGAATTATTCCACCTATTTGTAAACATTATTTCTTCCAACTCATCATTGTGAATTATTCCACCTATTTGGAAACATTATTTCTTCCAACTCATCATTGTGAATTATTCCACTCATTTGAAAACATTATTTCTTCCAACTCATCATTGTGAATTATTCCACCTATTTGGAAACATTATTTCTTCCAACTCATCATTGTGAATTATTCCACTCATTTGGAAACATTATTTCTTCCAACTCATCATTGTGAATTATTCCACCTATTTGGAAACATTATTTTTTCCAATTCATCATTGTGAATTATTCCACCTATTTGAAAACATTATTTCTTCCAACTCATCATTGTGAATTATTTCACCTATTTGGAAACATTATTTCTTCCAACTCATCATTGTGAATTATTTCACTCATTTGAAAACATTATTTCTTCCAACTCATCAATAGAATTATTTCCCTATTTGGAAACATTATTTCTTCCAACTCATCATTGTGAATTATTCCACTCATTTGGAAACATTATTTCTTCCAACTCATCATTGTGAATTATTTCACCTATTTGGAAACATTATTTCTTCCAACTCATCATTGTGAATTATTCCACCTATTTGGAATCATTGTTTCTTCCAACTCATCATTGTGAATTATTTCACCTATTTGGAAACATTATTTCTTCCAACTCATCATTGTGAATTATTCCACCTATTTGAAAACATTATTTCTTCCAACTCATCATTGTGAATTATTCCACCTATTTGAAAACATTATTTCTTCCAACTCATCATTGTGAATTATTCCACCTATTTGAAAACATTATTTCTTCCAACTCATCATTGTGAATTATTCCACCCATTTGGAAACATTATTTCTTCCAACTCATCATTGTGGAATTATTCCACCTATTTGAAAACATTATTTCTTCCAACTCATCATTGTGAATTATTTCACCTATTTGGAAACATTATTTCTTCCAACTCATCATTGTGAATTATTCCACCTATTTGAAAACATTATTTCTTCCAACTCATCATTGTGAATTATTTCACCTATTTGGAAACATTATTTCTTCCAACTCATCATTGTGAATTATTCCACCTATTTGGAAACATTATTTTCCAACTCATCATTGTGAATTATTTCACCTATTTGGAAACATTATTTCTTCCAACTCATCATTGTGAATTATTCCACCCTATTTGGAACATTGTTTCTTCCAACTCATCATTGTGAATTATTTCACCTATTTGGAAACATTATTTCTTCCAACTCATCATTGTGAATTATTCCACCCATTTTGAAAACATTATTTCTTCCAACTCATCATTGTGAATTATTCCACCTATTTGAAAACATTATTTCTTCCAACTCATCATTGTGAATTATTCCACCTATTTGGAAACATTATTTCTTCCAACTCATCATTGTGAAATTATTCCACCTATTTGGAAACATTATTTCTTCCAACTCATCATTGTGAATTATTCCACCTATTTGAAAACATTATTTCTTCCAACTCATCATTGTGAATTATTTCACCTATTTGGAAACATTATTTCTTCCAACTCATCATTGTGAATTATTCCACCTATTTGGAAACATTATTTCTTCCAACTCATCATTGTGAATTATTTCACTTATTGGGAAACATTATTTCTTCCAACTCATCATTGTGAATTATTCCACCTATTTGGAAACATTATTTCTTCCAACTCATCATTGTGAATTATTTCACCTATTTGGAAACATTATTTCTTCCAACTCGTCATTGTGAATTATTCCACCTATTTGAAAACATTATTTCTCCAACCTCATCATTGTGAATTATTCCACTCATTTGAAAACATTATTTCTTCCAACTCATCATTGTGAATTATTCCACCTATTTGAAAACATTATTTCTTCTAACTCATCATTGTGAATTATTTCTCCTATTTGAAAACATTATTTCTTCCAACTCATCATTGTAAATTATTTCACCTATTTGGAAACATTATTTCTTCCAACTCATCATTGTGAATTATTCCACCTATTTGGAAACATTATTTCTTCCAACTCATCATTGTGAATTATTCCACCTATTTGGAAACATTATTTCTTCCCACTCATCATGTAATTCATTCCACCTATTTGGAAACATTATTTCTTTCAACTCATCATTGTGAATTATTCCTACTTCATTTGAAAACATTATTTCTTCCAACTCATCATTGTGAATTATTCCACCTATTTGGAAACATTATTTCTCCCAACTCATCATTGTGAATTATTCCACCTATTTGGAAACATTATTTCTTCCAATTCATCATTGTGAATTATTCCACCTATTTGAAAACATTATTTCTTCCAACTCATCATTGTGAATTATTTCACCTATTTGGAAACATTATTTCTTCCAACTCATCATTGTGAATTATTCCACCTATTTGGAAACATTATTTCTTCCAACTCATAATTGTGAATTATTTCACCTATTTGGAAACATTATTTCTTCCAACTCATCATTGTGAATTATTCCACCTATTTGGAAACATTATTTCTTCCAACTCATCATTGTGAATTATTCCACCTATTTGGAAACATTATTTCTTCCAACTCATCATTGTGAATTATTCCACCTATTTGAAAACATTATTTCTTCCAACTCATCATTGTGAATTATTTCACCTATTTGGAAACATTATTTCTTCCAACTCATCATTGTGAATTATTCCACCTATTTGGAAACATTATTTCTTTCCAACTCATCATTGTGAATTATTTCACTTATTGGGAAACATTATTTCTTCCAACTCATCATTGTGAATTATTCCACCTATTTGGAAACATTATTTCTTCCAACTCATCATTGTGAATTATTTCACCTATTTGGAAACATTATTTCTTCCAACTCGTCATTGTGAATTATTCCACCTATTTGAAAACATTTTCCCTAACTCATCATTGTGAATTATTCCACCTATTTGAAAACATTATTTCTTCCAACTCATCATTGTGAATTATTCCACCTTATTTGAAAAACATTATTTCTTCTAACTCATCATTGTGAATTATTTCTCCTATTTGAAAACATTATTTCTTCCAACTCATCATTGTAATTATTTCACCTTATTTGGAAACATTATTTCTTCCAACTCATCATTGTGAATTATTCCACCTATTTGGAAACATTATTTCTTCCAACTCATCATTGTGAATTATTCCACCTATTTGGAAACATTATTTCTTCCCACTCATCATTGTGAATTATTCCACCTATTTGGAAAACATATTTCCTTTCAACTTCATCATTGTGAATTATTCCACCTATTTGAAAACATTATTTCTTCCAACTCATCATTGTGAATTATTCCACCTCATTTAAACATTATTTCTTCCAACTCATCATTGTGAATTATTCCACCTATTTGGAAACATTATTTCTTCCAATTCATCATTGTGAATTATTCCACCTATTTGAAAACATTACTTTTCCAAACTCATCATTGTGAATTATTTCACCTATTTTGGAAACATTATTTCTTCCAACTCATCATTGTGAATTATTCCACCTATTTGGAAACATTATTTCTTCCAACTCATAATTAGAATTATTTCACCTATATTGGAAACATTATTTCTTCCAACTCATCATTGTGAATTATTCCACCTATTTGGAAACATTATTTTTTTCCAATTCATCATTGTGAATTATTCCACTCATTTGAAAACATTATTTCTTCCAACTCATCATTGTGAATTATTTCACCATTTTGGAAACATTATTTCTTCCAACTCATCATTGTGAATTATTTCACCTATTTG
Source organism: Ascarosepion bandense (assembly GCA_037127315.1). Taxonomy (NCBI): domain Eukaryota; kingdom Metazoa; phylum Mollusca; class Cephalopoda; order Sepiida; family Sepiidae; genus Ascarosepion; species Ascarosepion bandense. Next base: position 4,146 of record JBBBDQ010015386.1, read on the forward strand.
AAAACATTATTTCTTCCAACTCATCATTGTGAATTATTTCCTATTTGGAAACATTATTTCTTCCAACTCATCATTGTGAATTATTCCACCTATTTGGAAACATTATTTCTTCCTAACTCATCATTGTGAATTATTTCACTCTATTTGGAAACATTATTTCTTCCAACTCATCATTGTGAATTATTCCACCTATTTGGAATCATTGTTTCTTCCAACTCATCATTGTGAATTATTTCACCTATTTGGAAACATTATTTTCCAACTCATCATTGTGAATTATTCCACTCATTTGAAAACATTATTTCTTTCCAACTCATCATTGTGAATTATTCCACCTATTTGAAAACATTATTTCTTCCAACTCATCATTGTGAATTATTCCACCTATTTGGAAACATTATTTCTTCCAACTCATCATTGTACTATTCCCACCTATTTGGAAACATTATTTCTTCCAACTCATCATTGTGAATTATTCCACCTATTTGAAAACATTATTTCTTCCAACTCATCATTGTGAATTATTTCACCTATTTGGAAACATTATTTCTTCCAACTCATCATTGTGAATTATTCCACCTATTTGAAAACATTATTTCTTCCAACTCATCATTGTGAATTATTTCACCTATTTGGAAACATTATTTCTTCCAACTCATCATTGTGGAATTATTCCACTCATTTGAAACATTATTTCTTCCAACTCATCATTGTGAATTATTTCACCTATTTGGAAACATTATTTCTTCCAACTCATCATTGTGAATTATTCCACCTATTTGGAAACATTGTTTCTTCCAACTCATCATTGTGAATTATTTCACCTATTTGGAAACATTATTTCTTCCAACTCATCATTGTGAATTATTCCACCTATTTGAAAACATTATTTCTTCCAACCTTATCAGGAATTATTCCACTCATTTGAAAACATTATTTCTTCCAACTCATCATTGTGAATTATTCCACCTATTTGGAAACATTATTTCTTCCAACTCATCATTACATCATTCTTCCACCTATTTGGAAACATTATTTCTTCCAACTCATCATTGTGAATTATTTCACTTATTGGGAAACATTATTTCTTCCAACTCATCATTGTGAATTATTCCACCATTTGGAAACATTACTTTTCCAACTCATCATTGTGAATTATTTCACCTATTTGGAAACATTATTTCTTCCAACTCACAGAATTATTCCACCTATTTGAAAACATTATTTCTTCCAACTCATCATTGTGAATTATTCCACCTATTTGAAAACATTATTTCTTCCAACTATCATTGTGAATTATTCACCCATTTGGAAACATTATTTCTTAACTCATCATTGTGAATTATTTCTCCTATTTGAAAACATTATTTCTTCCAACTTCATCATTGTAAATTATTTCACCTATTTGGAAACATTATTTCTTCCAACTCATCATTGTGAACATTCACCTATTTTGAAACATTATTTCTTCCAACTCATCATTGTGAATTATTCCACCTATTTGGAAACATTATTTCTTCCCACTCATCATTGTGAATTATTCCACCTATTTGGAAACATTATTTCTTTCAACTCATCATTGTGAATTATTCCACCTATTTGAAAACATTATTTCTTCCAACTCATCATTGTGAATTATTCCAATCATTTGGAAACATTATTTCTTCCAACTCATCATTGTGAATTATTCCACCTATTTGGAAACATTATTTCTTCCAACTCATCATTGTGAATTATTCCACCTATTTGGAAACATTATTTCTTCCAATTCATCATTGTGGAATTATTCCAATTCCATTTGAAAACATTATTTCTTCCAACTCATCATTGTGAATTATTTCACCTATTTGAAAACATTATTTCTTCCAACTCATCTTTGTGAATTATTCCACCTATTTGGAAACATTATTTCTTCCAACTCATCATTGTGAATTATTCCACCGATTTGAAAACATTATTTTCCAACTCATCATTGTGAATTATTTCACCTATTTGGAAACATTATTTCTTCCAACTCATCATTGTGAATTATTCCACCTATTTGGAAACATTATTTCTTCCAACTCATCATTGTGAATTATTTCACCTATTTGGAAACATTATTTCTTCCAACTCATCATTGTGAATTATTCCACCTATTTGAAAACATTATTTCTTCCAACTCATCATTGTTAATTATTTCTCCTATTTGAAAACATTATTTCTTCCAACTCATCATTGTAAATTATTTCACCTATTTGGAAACATTATTTCTTCCAACTCATCATTGTGAATTATTCCACCTATTTGGAAACATTATTTCTTCCAACTCATCATTGTGAATTATTTCACCTATTTGGAAACATTATTTCTTCCAACTCATCATTGTGAATTATTCCACCTATTTGGAAACATTATTTCTTCCAACTCATCATTGTGAATAATTCCACCTATTTGGAAACATTATTTCTTCCAACTCATCATTGTGAATTATTCCACCTATTTGAAAACATTATTTCTTCCAACTCATCATTGTGAATTATTTCACCTATTTGGAAACATTATTTCTTCCAACTCATCATTGTGAATTATTCCACCTATTTGGAAACATTATTTCTTCCAACTCATCATTGTGAATTATTCCACCTATTTGGAAACATTATTTCTTCCAACTCATCATTGTGAATTATTCCACCTATTTGAAAACATTATTTCTTCCAACTCATCATTGTGAATTATTCCACCTATTTGAAAACATTATTTCTTCCAACTCATCATTGTGAATTATTCCACCTATTTGGAAACATTATTTCTTCCAACTCATCATTGTGAATTATTCCACCTATTTGGAAACATTATTTCTTCCAACTCATCATTGTGAATTATTTCACCTATTTGGAAACATTATTTCTTCCAACTCATCATTGTGAATTATTTCACCTATTTGAAAACATTATTTATTCCAACTCATCATTGTGAATTATTTCACCTATTTGGAAACATTATTTCTTCCAACTCATCATTGTGAATTATTTCACCTATTTGGAAACATTATTTCTTCCAACTCATCATTGTGAATTATTCCACCTATTTGGAAACATTATTTTCCAACTCATCATTGTGAATTATTCCACCTATTTGAAAACATTATTTCTTCCAACTCATCATTATGAATTATTTCACCTATTTGGAAACATTATTTCTTCCAACTCATCATTGTGAATTATTCCACCTATTTGAAAACATTATTTCTTCCAACTCATCATTGTGAATTATTTCACCTATTTGGAAACATTATTTCTTCCAACTCATCATTGTGAATTATTCCACCTCCATTTGGAAACATTGTTTCTTCCAACTCATCATTGTGAATTATTTCACCTATTTGGAAACATTATTTCTTCCAACTCATCATTGTGAATTATTCCACCTATTTGGAAACATTATTTCTTCCAACTCATCATTGTGAATTATTCAACTTATTTGGAAACATTATTTCTTCCAACTCATCATTGTGAATTATTTCACCTATTTGGAAACATTATTTCTTCCAACTCATCATTGTGAATTATTCCACCTATTTGAAAACATTATTTCTTCCAACTCATCATTGTTAATTATTTCTCCTATTTGAAAACATTACTTTTCCAACTCATCATTGTAAATTATTTCACCTATTTGGAAACATTATTTCTTCCAACTCATCATTGTGAATTATTCCACCTATTTGGAAACATTATTTCTTCCAACTCATCATTGTGAATTATTTCACCTATTTGGAAACATTATTTCTTCCAACTCATATCATTGTGAATTATTCCACCTATTTGGAAACATTATTTCTTCCAACTCATCATTGTGAATTATTTCGCCTATTTGGAAACATTATTTCTTCCAACTCATCATTGTGAATTATTTCACCTATTTGGAAACATTATTTCTGCCAACTCATCATTGTGAATTATTCCACCTATTTGGAAACATTATTTCTTCCAACTCATCATTGTGAATTATTCCACCTATTTGGAAACATTATTTCTTCCCACTCATCATTGTGAATTATTTCACCTATTTGGAAACATTATTTCTTCCAACTCATCATTGTGAATTATTCCACCTATTTGGAAACATTGTTTCTTCCAACTCATCATTGTGAATTATTTCACCCATTTGGAAACATTATTTCTTCCAACTCATCATTGTGAATTATTCCACCTATTTGGAAACATTATTTCTTCCAACTCATCATTGTGAATTATTCCACCTATTTGGAAACATTATTTCTTCCAACTCATCATTGTGAATAATTCCACCTATTTGAAAACATTATTTCTTCCAACTCATCATTATGAATTATTTCACCTATTTGGAAACATTATTTCTTCCAACTCATCATTGTGAATTATTCCACCTATTTGAAAACATTATTTCTTCCAACTCATCATTGTGAATTATTTCACCTATTTGGAAACATTATTTCTTCCAACTCATCATTGTGAATTATTCCACCTATTTGGAAACATTATTTCTTCCAACTCATCATTGTGAATTATTCCACCTATTTGGAAACATTATTTCTTCCAACTCATCATTGTGAATTACTTCAGCTATTTGGAAACATTATTTCTTCCAACTCATCATTGTGAATTATTCCACTCATTTGAAAACATTATTTCTTCCAACTCATCATTGTGAATTATTCCACCTATTTGAAAACATTATTTCTTCCAACTCATCATTATGAATTATTTCACCTATTTGGAAACATTATTTCTTCCAACTCATCATTGTGAATTATTCCACCTATTTGAAAACATTATTTCTTCCAACTCATCATTGTGAATTATTTCACCTATTTGGAAACATTATTTCTTCCAACTCATCATTGTGAATTATTCCACCTATTTGGAAACATTGTTTCTTCCAACTCATCATTGTGAATTATTCCACCTATTTGGAAACATTGTTTCTTCCAACTCATCATTGTGAATTATTTCACCTATTTGGAAACATTATTTCTTCCAACTCATCATTGTGAATTATTCCACCTATTTGGAAACATTATTTCTTCCAACTCATCATTGTGAATTATTCAACCTATTTGGAAACATTATTTCTTCCAACTCATCATTGTGAATTATTTCACCTATTTGGAAACATTATTTCTTTCCAACTCATCATTGTGAATTATTCCACCTCATTTGAAAACATTATTTCTTCCAACTCATCATTGTTAATTATTTCTCCTATTTGAAAACATTATTTCTTCCAACTCATCATTGTAAATTATTTCACCTATTTGGAAACATTATTTCTTCCAACTCATCATTGTGAATTATTCCACCTATTTGGAAACATTATTTCTTCCAACTCATCATTGTGAATTATTTCACCTATTTGGAAACATTATTTCTTCCAACTCATCATTGTGAATTATTCCACCTATTTGGAAACATTATTTCTTCCAACTCATCATTGTGAATTATTTCGCCTATTTGGAAACATTATTTCTTCCAACTCATCATTGTGAATTATTTCACCTATTTGGAAACATTATTTCTGCCAACTCATCATTGTGAATTATTCCACCTATTTGGAAACATTATTTCTTCCAACTCATCATTGTGAATTATTCCACCTATTTGGAAACATTATTTCTTCCCCACTCATCATTGTGAATTATTTCACCTATTTGGAAACATTATTTCTTCCAACTCATCATTGTGAATTATTCCACCTATTTGGAAACATTGTTTCTTCCAACTCATCATTGTGAATTATTTCACCTATTTGGAAACATTATTTCTTCCAACTCATCATTGTGAATTATTCCACCTATTTGGAAACATTATTTCTTCCAACTCATCATTGTGAATTATTCCACCTATTTGGAAACATTATTTCTTCCAACTCATCATTGTGAATAATTCCACCTATTTGAAAACATTATTTCTTCCAACTCATCATTATGAATTATTTCCACCTATTTGGAAACATTATTTCTTCCAACTCATCATTGTGAATTATTCCACCTATTTGAAAACATTATTTCTTCCAACTCATCATTGTGAATTATTTCACTCATTTGGAAACATTATTTCTTCCAACTCATCATTGTGAATTATTCCACCTATTTGGAAACATTATTTCTTCCAACTCATCATTGTGAATTATTCCACCTATTTGGAAACATTATTTCTTCCAACTCATCATTGTGAATTATTTCAGCTATTTGGAAACATTATTTCTTCCAACTCATCATTGTGAATTATTCCACCTATTTGAAACATTATTTCTTCCAACTCATCATTGTGAATTATTCCACCTATTTGAAAACATTATTTCTTCCAACTCATCATTGTGAATTATTCCACCTATTTGGAAACATTATTTCTTCCAACTCATCATTGTGAATTATTCCACCTATTTGGAAACATAATTTCTTCCAACTCATCATTGTGAATTATTCCACCTATTTGAAAACATTATTTCTTCCAACTCATCATTGTGAATTATTTCACCTATTTGGAAACATTATTTCTTCCAACTCATCATTGTGAATTATTCCACCTATTTGGAAACATTATTTCTTCCAACTCATCATTGTGAATTATTTCACCTATTTGGAAACATTATTTCTTCCAACTCATCATTGTGAATTATTCCACCTATTTGGAAACATTATTTCTTCCAACTCATCATTGTGAATTATTTCACCTATTTGGAAACATTATTTCTTCCAACTCATCATTGTGAATTATTCCACCTATTTGAAAACATTATTTCTTCCAACTCATCATTGTTAATTATTTCTCCCATTTGAAAACATTATTTCTTCCAATTTATCATTGTAAATTATTTCACCTATTTGGAAACATTATTTCTTCCAACTCATCATTGTGAATTATTCCACCTATTTGGAAACATTATTTCTTCCAACTCATCATTGTGAATTATTTCACCTATTTGGAAACATTATTTCTTCCAACTCATCATTGTGAATTATTCCACCTATTTGGAAACATTATTTCTTCCAACTCATCATTGTGAATTATTTCACCTATTTGGAAACATTATTTCTTCCAACTCATCATTGTGAATTATTTCACCTATTTGGAAACATTATTTCTTCCAACTCATCATTGTGAATTATCTCCACCTATTTGGAAACATTATTTCTTCCAACTCATCATTGTGAATTATTCCACCTATTTGGAAACATTATTTCTTCCAACTCATCATTGTGAATTATTTCACCTATTTGGAAACATTATTTCTTCCAACTCATCATTGTGAATTATTCCACCTATTTGAACATTGTTTCTTCCAACTCATCATTGTGAATTATTTCACCTATTTGGAAACATTATTTCTTCCAACTCATCATTGTGAATTATTTCACCTATTTGGAAACATTATTTCTTCCAACTCATCATTGTGAATTATTCCACCTATTTGGAAACATTATTTCTTCCAACTCATCATTGTGAATTATTCCACCTATTTGGAAACATTATTTCTTCCAACTCATCATTGTGAATAATTCACCTATTTGAAAACATTATTTCTTCCAACTCATCATTATGAATTATTTCACCTATTTGGAAACATTATTTCTTCCAACTCATCATTGTGAATTATTCCACCTATTTGAAAACATTATTTCTTCCAACTCATCATTGTGAATTATTTCACCTATTTGGAAACATTATTTCTTCCAACTCATCATTGTGAATTATTCCACCTATTTGGAAACATTATTTCTTCCAACTCATCATTGTGAATTATTCCACCTATTTGGAAACATTATTTCTTCCAACTCATCATTGTGAATTATTCCACCTATTTGAAAACATTATTTCTTCCAACTCATCATTGTGAATTATTTCACCTATTTAAAAACATTATTTCTTCCAACTCATCATTGTGAATTATTCCACCTATTTTGGAAACATTATTTCTTCCAACTCATCATTGTGAATTATTCCACCTATTTGGAAACATTATTTCTTCCAACTCATCATTGTGAATTATTTCACCTATTTGGAAACATTATTTCTTCCAACTCATCATTGTGAATTATTTCACCTATTTGAAAACATTATTTATTCCAACTCATCATTGTGAATTATTTCACCTATTTGGAAACATTATTTCTTCCAACTCATCATTGTGAATTATTCCACCTATTTGAAAACATTATTTCTTCCAACTCATCATTGTGAATTATTCCACCTATTTGAAAACATTATTTCTTCCAACTCATCATTGTGAATTATTTCACCTATTTGGAAACATTATTTCTTCCAACTCATCATTGTGAATTATTTCACCTATTTGGAAACATTATTTCTTCCAACTCATCATTGTGAATTATTCCACCTATTTGGAAACATTATTTCTTCCAACTCATCATTGTGAATTATTCCAATTCTATTTGGAAACATTATTTCTTCCAACTCATCATTGTGAATTATTTCACCTATTTGGAAACATTATTTCTTCCAACTCATCATTGTGAATTATTCCACCTATTTGGAAACATTATTTCTTCCAACTCATCATTGTGAATTATTTCACCTATTTGGAAACATTATTTCTTCCAACTCATCATTGTGAATTATTCCACCTATTTGGAAACATTATTTCTTCCAACTCATCATTGTGAATTATTCCACCTATTTGGAAACATTATTTCTTCCAACTCATCATTGTGAATTATTCCACCTATTTGGAAACATTATTTCTTCCAACTCATCATTGTGAATTATTCCACCTATTTGGAAACATTATTTCTTCCAACTCATCATTGTGAATTATTCCACCTATTTGAAAACATTATTTCTTCCAACTCATCATTGTGAATTATTTCACCTATTTGAAAACATTATTTCTTCCAACTCATCATTGTGAATTATTCCACCTATTTGGAAACATTATTTCTTCCAACTCATCATTGTGAATTATTTCACCTATTTGGAAACATTATTTCTTCCAACTCATCATTGTGAATTATTTCACCTATTTGGAAACATTATTTCTTCCAACTCATCATTGTGAATTATTCCACCTATTTGGAAACATTATTTCTTCCAACTCATCATTGTGAATTATTCCACCTATTTGGAAACATTATTTCTTCCAACTCATCATTGTGAATTATTTCACCTATTTGGAAACATATATTATTTTT
>JBBBDQ010015387.1:0-13816 GCA_037127315.1 Ascarosepion bandense
TTACCTTCAAAAGTGAAATATGTAACCATTATAAGAGGTGCCACCCCAACGTTCTAGAATTACCTTCAAAAGTGAACGTACCTATTAGAGAAGAGTGTGCCACCCCAACGTTCTAGAATTACCTTCAAAAGTGAATCACATTTACTGAGGTGCCACCCCAACGTTCTAGAATTACCTTCAAAGAACGTACCCATTATAAGAGGTGCCACCCCAACGTTGTAGAATTACCTTCAAAAGTGAACGTAAATCATTATAAGAGGTGCCACCCCAACGTTCTAGAATTACCTTCAAAAGTGAACGTACCCATTATAAGAGGTGCCAACCCAACGTTCTAGAATTACTCTCCTCTGGAAGTGAACGTACCCATTATAAGAGGTGCCACACCAACGTTGTAGAATTACCTTCAAAAGTGAACGTACCCATTATAAGAAAAGCACCAACGTTGTAGAATTACCTTCTTTCAAAAGTGAACGTAACCATTATAAGAGGTGCCACCCCAACGTTCTAGAATTACCTTCAAAAGTGAACGCACCTAGCTATAAGAAAGCACCCAATGTTGTAGAATACCTTCAAAAGTGAACGTACCCATTATAAGAGGTGCCACCCAACTAGTTCTAGAATTACCTTCAAAAGTGAACGTACCCATTATAAGAGGTGCCACCCCAACGTTCTTAGTGGAATTACCTTCAAAAGTGAACGTACCCATTATAAGAGGTGCCACCCCAATCGTAGAATTACCTTCAAAAGTGAACGCAACCATTATAAGAGGTGCCACCCCAACGTTCTAGAATTACCTTTCAAAAGTGAACGTACCCATTATAAGAGGTGCCACCCCAACGTTCTATCTACTCAAAGTGCGAACGTACCCATTATGAGAGGTGCCAAAATTTCTCAACGTTCTAGAATTACCTTCAAAAGTGAACGTACCCATTATAAGAGGTGCCACCCCAACGTTGTAGAATTACCTTCAGTATGAACGTACCCATTATAAGAGGTGCCACCCCAACGTTGTAGAATTACCTTCAAAAGGAACGTACCCATTATAAGAGGAAGCACCAACGTTTCTAGAATTACCTTCAAAAGTGAACGTACCCATTATAAGAGGTGCCACCACAACGTTGTAGAATTACCTTTCAAAAGTGAACGTGTAACCATTATAAGAGGTGCCACCCCAACGTTCTAGAATTACCTTCAAAAGTGAACGTACCCATTATAAGAGGTGCCACCCCAACGTTGTAGAATTACCTTCAAAAGTGGAATGTACCCATTATAAGAGGTGGCCACCCATCGTCTTGGAACATTCTTCAAAAGTGAACGCACCATTATAAGAGGTGCCACCCCAACGTTGTAGAATTACCTTCAAAAGTGAACGTACCCATTATAAGAGGTGCCACCCCAACGTTCTAGAATTGATTCTTCAAAAGAACAAATTCATTATAAGAGGTGCCACCCCAACGTTCTAGAATTACCTTCAAAAGTGAACGTACCATTATAAGAGGTGCCACCCCCAACGTTCTAGAATCAGCTCCTCTTAAAGGAACGTACCCATTATAAGAGGTGCCACCCCAACGTTGTAGAATTACCTTCAAAAGCGAACGTACCCATTATAAGAGGTGCCACCCCAACGTTGTAGAATTACCTTCAAAAGTGAACGTACCCATTATAAGAGGTGCCACCCCAACGTTGTAGAATTACCTTCAAAAGTGAACGTAACCATTATAAGAGAAAGCCACCTCAACGTTCTAGAATTACCTTCAAAAGTGAACGTACCCATTATAAGAGTTACCCACGTTGTAGAATTACCTTCAAAAGTGAACGTACCCATTAGGAAAGAGGTGCCACCTCAACGCAATTTAGAATTACCTTCAAAAGAACGTACTCCATTATAAGAGGTGGTGCCACCCTCAACGTTGTAGAATTACCTTCAAAGTGAACGTACCCATTATAAGAGGTGCCACCCCAACGTTGTAGAATACCCTTCAAAAGTGGTCACCATTATAAGAGGTGCCACCCCAACGTTGTAGAATTACCTTCAAAAGTGAACGTACCCATTATAAGAGGCCACCCCAATGTTGTAGAATTACCTTCAAAGGAAGAACGTACCCATTATAAGAGGTGCCACCCCAACGTTCTAGAATTACCTTCAAAAGTGAACGTACCCATTATAAGAGGTGCCACCCCAACGTTGTAGAATTACCTTCAAAAGTGAACGTACCCATTATAAGATAAAGTACCCCAACGTTGTAGAATTACCTTCAAAGTGAACGTACCCATTATAAGAGGTGCCACCCCAACGTTGTAGAATTACCTTCAAAAGTGAACGTACCCATTATAAGAGGTGTCACCCCAACGTTGTAGAATTACCTTTCAAAAGTGAATGTACCCATTATAAGAGGTGCCACCCCAACGTTGTAGAATTACTTCAAAAGTGAACGTACCCATTATAAGAGGTGCCACCCCAACGTTCTAGAATTACCTTCAAAAGTACCACCATTATAAGAGGTGCCTCCCAACGTTGTAGAATTACCTTCAAAAGTGAACGTACCCATTATAAGAGGTGCTACCCCAATGTTCTAGAATTACTTCAAAAGTGAACGTACTCATTATAAGAGGTGCCACCCCAACGTTAGAATTACCTTCAAAAGTGAACGTACCTATTATAAGAGTGCACCCTAACGTTCTAGAATTACCTTCAAAAGTAACGTACCCATTATAAGAGGTGCTACCCCAATTGCTAGAATTACCTTCAAAAGTGAACGTACCCATTATAAGAGCTGCCACCCCAACGTTGTAGAATTACCTTCAAAAGTGAACGTACCCATTATAAGAGGTGCCACCCCAACGTTGCACCACCTTCAAAAGTGAACGTACCCATTAGAAAGAGGTACACCACTCAACGTTGTAGAATTACCTCAAAAGTGAATGTGACCATTATAAGAGGTGCCACCCCAACGTTGTAGAATCACCTTCAAAAGAACGTACTCATTATAAAGAGGTGCCACCCCAACGTTGTAGAATTACCTTTCAAAAGTGACCCACCTGTCATAAGAGGTGCCAATTCAACGTTCTAGAATTACCTTCAAAAGTGAACGTAACCATTATAAGAGTGTGCCACCTTAACGTTCTAGAATTACCTTCAAAAGTGAACGGCTCCATTATAAGAGGTGCCACCCCAACGTTGTAGAATTACCTAAAAGAGGAATGGTACCAACTATAAGAGGTGCCACCCCAACGTTGTATAGGAATTACCTTCAAAAGTGAACGCACCCATTACATATGAGGTGCCACCCAACGTTGTAGAATTACCTTCAAAAGTGAACGTACCCATTATAAGAGGTGCCACCCCAACGTTGTAGAATTACCTTCAAAAGTGAATCACCCATTATAAGAGTGTGCCACCCCAACGTTGTAACTACCTTCGCAAAAGTGAACGTACCCATTATAAGAGGTACACCCCAACGTTGTAGAATTACCTTCAAAAGTGAACGTACCCATTATAAGAGGTGCCACCCCAACGTTCTAGAATTACCTTCGTAAAAGGAATGTACCCATTATAAGAGGTGCAAGCAATTCTAACGTTCTAGAATTACCTTCAAAAGTGAACGTACCCATTATAAGAGTAAGGCCACCCAATGTTGTAGAATTACCTTCAAAAGTGAACGTGACTTCCATTATAAGAGAAACACCCCAACGTTGTAGAATTACCTTCAAAAGTGAACGCACCCATTATAAGAGGTGCCACCCCAACGTTCTAGAATTACCTTCTCAAAAGGCGGAACGGGGCCCATTATAAGAGGTGCCACCCCACTGTTGTAGACCATTTCAAAAAGTGAACGTACCTGTATTATAAGAGGTGCCAAATTCCAACGTTCTAGAATTATTTTCAAAAAGTGAACGTACCTATTATAAGAGGTGCCACCCAACGTTCTAGAATTACCTTCAAAAGTGAATGTACCCATTATAAGAGGTGCCACCCCAATGTTGTAGAATTACCTTCAAAAGTGAACGCACCCATTATAAGAGGTGCCACCCCAACGTTGTAGAATTACCTTCAAAAGTGAACGTACCCATTATAAGAGGTGCCACCCTCTAACGTTGTAGAATTACCTTCAAAAGTGAACGTACCCATTATAAGAGGTGCCACCCCAACGTTGTAGAATTACTTCCTTCAAAAGTGAACGTACCCATTATAAGGTGCCACCCCAACGTTCTACCAGAATTACCTTCTAAAAGAATGTATCAGAAAGAGTGTGCCACCCCAACGTTGTAGAATTACCTTCAAAAGTGAACGTAACCATTATAAGAGGTGCCACTCCCAACGTTCTAGAATTACCTTCAAAAGTGAACGTACCCATTATAATAGAAACACCTCAACGTTGTAGAATACCTTCAAAAGTGAACGTACCCATTATAAGAGGTGCCACCCCAACGTTCTAAATTACCTTTCAAAAGTGAACGTACCCATTATAAGAGGTGCCATCTTTCAACGTTCTAGAATTACTCTTCAAAAGTGAACGTACCCATTATAAGAAGTGCTACCCCAACGTTGTAGAATTACCTTCAAAAGTGAACGTAACCATTATAAGAGGTGCCACCCCAACGTTCTAGAATTACCTTCAAAAGTGAACGTACCCACTAGAGTGGGACAGGCCACCTCAACGTCTTTCTAGAATTACCTTTCAAAAGTGAATGTACCCATTATAAGAGTGTGCCACAATTGAACGTTCTAGAATTACTTTCAAAATTGAACGTACCCATTATAAGAGGTGCCACCCCAACGTTGTAGAATTACCTCCTTCAAAAGTGAACGTACCCATTATAAGAGGTGCCACCCCAACGTTGTAGAATTACCTTCAAAAGTGAATAAAATTTCCATTAGGCACCTGTAATCGTTCAGAACGTACTTAAAAAGGAATGTACCAGACAAGAGTTGACCAACGTTCACTCATCAAAAGGAACGTACCGAATATAAGAAGCGCCACCTCAACGTTGTAATTACCTTCAAAAGTGAATGCACCATTATAAGAGGTGCCACCTCAACGTTCTAGAATTACTCTCAAAAGTGAACGTATTATAAGAGAAGCACCACTGTTCTTCTAGAATTACCTTCAAAGAACGTACCGGTATTATAAGAGGAAACAGACCAACGTTGTAGAATTACTAAAATTGAACGTACCTACTATAAGATGGTGCCACCCCAACGTTGTAGAATTACCTTCAAAAGTGAACGTACCCATTATAAGAGGTGCCACCCCAACGTTGTAGAAATTACCTCAAAAGGTATCACCCATTATAAGAGGTGCCACCCCAACGTTCAGAATTTCAAAAGTGAACGTACCCATTATAAGAGGTGCCACCCCAACGTTCGAATGATTTTTAAAGAACGTACCCATTATAAGAGGTGCCACCCCAACGTTGTAGAATTACCTTCAAAAGGTGAACGTACCTATTATAGCAGCACCAACGTTCTGGAATTACCTTCAAAGAACGTAACTAATATAAGAGTTACACCACCAATGAATTACCTTCAAAAGTGAACGTACCCATTATGAAGAGCGTCCAACGTTGTAACTACCTTCAAAAGCAACGTACTTATTATAAGAGTGGTGCCCGCACGTTCCCGAACACTTTCAGTGACCGTCTGCTGATAAAGAGGCCACCAATCGTTCTCGAGAACACTTGAAGCAACAACCCACTAAGGAAGAGGTGCCCATCGTTGATGAAATTTGCCTTCAGGGAAAGGATCAAATTCGTCATACAGGTGCCCAAACGTTCTCATAGAATCACTTTCAAGTAGTCAAACCATTATAAGAGGTTGGCCAACCACCAACAACAGTAGAATTGCCCTTTCAAAAGAACAACCATTATAAGAGGTACACTCAATTAACAGAACACCAAAAAGTAGCCACCATTAAAGAGGTGCCACCCAACGTTGGTAGAATACTCTTTCAAAGAACCAAATCACGCAGGCAAGCACCCCAACGTTCTAGAATTACCTTCAAAAGTGAACGTACCCATTAGATAAGAGGTGCCACCCCAACGTTCTAGAATTACCCTTCAAAAGTGAACGTACCCATTATAAGAGGTGCCACCCCAACGTTCTAGAATTACCTTCAAAAGTGAACGTACCCATTATAAGAGGTGCCACCCCAACGTTGTAACCACTTCAAAAGTGACCTACCTATTATAAGAGGTGTGCCAACCAACGTCTTCGAATTACCTTCAAAAGTGAACGTAACCATTATAAGAGGTGCCACCCCAACGTTCTAGAATTACCTTCAAAAGTGAACGTACCCATTATAAGAGGTGCCACCCCAACGTTCTAGAATTACCTTCCAAAAGAACGTACCCATTATAAGAGTACCCCAACGTTCTAGAATTACCTTCAAAAGTGAACGTACCCATTATAAGAGGTGCCACCCCAACGTTGTAGAATTACCTCAAAAGTGAACGTAACCATTATAAGAGGTGCCACCCCAACGTTCTAGAATTACCTTCAAAAGTGAACGTACCCATTATAAGAGGTGCCACCCCAACGTTCTAGAATTACCTTCAAAAGTGAACGTACCCATTATAAGAGGTGCCACCCCAACGTTGTAGAATTACCTTCAAAAGTGAACGTACCCATTATAAGAGGTGCCACTCCCAACGTTGTAGAATTACCTTCAAAAGTGAATTACCCATTATAAGAGTGCCACCCCAACGTTCTAGAATTACCTTCAAAATAGAACGTACCCATTATAAGAGGTGCCACCTCAACGTTAGAATTACCTCAAAAGCAAGAACGTACCTAGTTTATGTAGAAAGCGGACCAAATGTTCTAATTACCCTTCAAAAGTGAACGTACCCATTATAAGAGGTGCTACCCCAACGTTCTAGAATTACCTTCAAAAGGAACGTACCCATTATAAGAGGTGCCACACCAACGTTGTAGAATTACCTTCAAAAGTGAACGTAACCATTATAAGAGGTGCCACCCTAACCACTCTAGAATTACCTTCAAAAGTGAACGTACTCTAATATAAGAGGTGCCACCCCAACGTTCTAGAATTACCTTCAAAAGTGAACGTACCCATTATAAGAGGCCAATTCCCCAACGTTCTAGAATTACCTTCAAAAGTGAACGTACCCCTACATTATAAGAGGTGCCACCCCAACGTATTGGGTGGTGAATTACCTTCAAAAGTGAACGTACCCATTATAAGAGGTGCCACCCCAACGCTGGAATTACCTTCAAAAGTGAACGTACCCATTATAAGAGGTGCCACCCCAACGTTCTAGAATTACCTTCAAAGTGAACGTACCCATTATAAGAGGTGCCACCCCAACGTTGTAGAATTACCTTCAAAAGTGAACGTAACCATTATAAGAGGTGCCACCCCAACGTTCTAGAATTACTTCAAAAGTGAACGTACCCATTATAAGAGGTGCCACCCTAATGCCAGAGAATTACCTTCAAAAAGTGAACGTACCCATTATAAGAGGTGCCACCCCAACGTTCTAGAATTACCTTCAAAAGTGAACGTACCTAGTCACGTAAGAGGTGCCACCCCAACGTTGTAGAATTACCTTCAAAAGTGAACGTACCCAATATAAGAGGTGCCACTCCAACGTTCTAGAATTACCTTCAAAAGTGAACGTAACCATTATAAGAGGTGCCACCCCAACGTTCTAGAATTACCTTCCAAAGAATGGTACCCATTATAAGAGGTGCCACCCTGTCGTTGTAGAATGGCTCCTTCAAAAGTGAACGTGTACCCATTATAAGAGGTGCCACCCTCAACGTTGTAGAATTACCCTTTCAAAAGTGAACGTACCCATTATAAGAGGTGCCACCCCAACGTTGTAGAATTACCTTCAAAAGTGAACGTACCCATTATAAGAGGTGCCACCCCAACTGTTGTAGAATTCATTTCAAAGTGAACGTAACCATTATAAGAGGTGCCACCCCAACGTTGTAGAATTACCTCAAAAGCAACGTACCCATTATAAGAGGTGCCACCCCAACGTTCTAGAATTACCTTCAAAAGTGAACGTACCCATTATAAGAGAAATGCACCAACGTTCTGGGAATTACCTCTAAAAAGTGAAATGTACCCATTATAAGAGGTGCCACCCCAACGTTGTAGAACGACCAAAAGTGAACGTACCCATTATAAGAGGTGCCACCCCAACGTTGTAGAATTACCTTCAAAAGTGAACGTACCCATTACAAGAGTGTGCCACCCCAACGTTGTAGAATTACCTTCAAAAGTGAACGTAGCCATTATAAGAGGTGCCACCCCAACGTTGTAGATCACTCAAAAGTGAACGTACCCATTATAAGAGTGGTGGCCACCCCAACGTTCTAGAATTACCTTCAAAGTGAACGTACCCATTATAAGAGGTGCCACCCCAACGTTGTAGAATTACCTTCAAAGTGAACGTACCCATTATATGAGGAAAGCCACCTCAACGTTGTAGAATTACTCAAAAGTGAACGTACCCATTATAGGAGGTGCTACCCCAACGTTGTAGAATTACTCTTCAAAAGTAAATGCGCCCATTATAATAGGAAGGCTACCCACCAGAGAATTACCTTCAAAAGTGAACGTACCCATTATAAGAGGTGCTACCCCAACGTTGTAGAATTACCTTCAAAAGTGAACGTACCCAACAGTAAGAGGTGCCACCCCAACGTTCTAGAATTACCTTCAAAAGTTAACGTACACATTATAAGAGGTGCCTCCCCAACGTTGTAGAATTACCTTCAAAAGTGGAATTACTCATTATAAGAGGTGCCACCCCAACGTTCTAGAATTACCTCAAAAGTGAACGTACCCATTATAAGAGGTGCCACCCCAACGTTGTAGAATTTACTCTTCAAAAGGAACGTACCCATTATAAGAGGTGCCACCCCAACGTTCTAGAATTACCTTCAAAAGTGAACGTACCCATTATAAGAGGTGCCACCTCAACGTTGTAGAATTACCCTTCAAATGTGAACGTACCCATTATAAGAGGTGCCACCCCAACGTTCTAGAATTACCTTCAAAAGTGAACGTACCCATTATAAGAGGTGCCACCCCAACGTTGTAGAATTACCTTCAAAAGTGAACGCACCATGAGAAGAGGTGCCACCTCAACGTTGTAGAATTACCTTCAAAAGTGAACGTACCCATTATAAGAGGTGCCACCCCAATGTAGTTCACTTTCAAAAGTGAACGTACCATTACAAGAGGTGCCACCCCAACGTAGTAGAATTACCTTCAAAAGTGAACGTACCCATTATAAGAGCCACCTCAACGTTGTAGAATTACCTTCAAAAGTGGAAACGTACCCATTATAAGAGGTGCCACCCCAACGTTGTAGAATTACCTTTTCAAAAGTGAACGTACCCATTATAAGAGCCACCTCAACGTTCTAGAATTACCTTCAAAAGTGAACGTAACCATTATAAGAGGTGCCACCCCAACGTGTTCTAACTACTCTCAAAAGTGAACGTACCCATTATAAGAGGTGCCACCCCAACGTTGTAGAATTACCTTCAAAAGTGAACGTACCAATTATAAGAGGTGCCACCCCAACGTTGTAGAATTACTCTTCAAAAGTGAACGTACCCATTATAAGAGGTGCCACCCCCAACGTTGTGGAATTACCTTCAAAAGTGAACGTACCCATTATAAGAGGTGCCACCCCAACGTTGTAGAATTACCTTCAAAAGTGAACGTACCCATTATAAGAGGTGTTACACCAACGTTCGAGAATTACCTTCAAAAAGCAACGTACACATTATA
The DNA here is from genome assembly GCA_037127315.1 of Ascarosepion bandense. NCBI lineage: Eukaryota > Metazoa > Mollusca > Cephalopoda > Sepiida > Sepiidae > Ascarosepion > Ascarosepion bandense. Next base: position 9,777 of record JBBBDQ010015387.1, read on the forward strand.
AGAGGTGCCTCCCCAACGTTGTAGAATCACTTTCAAAAGTGAATTGTGTGTCCATTATAAGAGTGTGCCACCTTGAACGTTCAGGAATTACCTTCAAAAGTGAACGTACCCATTATAAGAGGTGCTACCCCAACGTTGTAGAATTACCTTCAAAAGTGAACGTACCCATTATAAGAGGTGCCACCCCAACGTTCTAGAATTACCTTCAAAAGTGAACGTACCCATTATGGAAAGCACCCCAACGTTGTAGAATTACTTTCCAAATGTGAACGTACCTATTATAAGAGGTGCTACCCCAACGTTCTAGGAATTACCTTCAAAAGTGAACGTACGCATTATAAGAGGTGCCACCCAATTGTAGAACACCACTTTCAAAAGTGAACGTACCCATTACAAGAGGTGCCACCCTGAACGTTGTAGAATTACCTTCAAAAGTGAACGTACCCATTATAAAGAGGTGCCACCCCAACGTTGTAGAATTACCTTCAAAAGTGAACGTACCCATTATAAGAGGTGCCACCCCAACGTTGTAGAATTACCTTCAAAAGTGAACGTACCCATTATAAGAGGTGCCACCCCAACGTTGTAGAATTACCTTCAAAAGTGAACGTACCCATTATAAGAGGTGCCACCCCAACGTTGTAGAATTACCTTCAAAAGTGAACGTACCCATTATAAGAGGTGCTACCCCAACGTTCTAGAATTACCTTCAAAAGTGAACGTACCTATTATAAGAGGTGCCACCCCAATGTTCTAGAATTACCTTTCAAAAGTGAACGTACCCATTATAAGAGGTGCCACCCCAACGTTGTAGAATTACCTTCAAAAGTGAACGTACCCATTATAAGAGGTGCCACCCCAACGTTCTAGAATTACCTTCAAAAAGTGAACGTACCCATTATAAGAGGTGCCACCCCACCATGAATTATTTTCAAAAGTATACCGTACCCATTATAAGAGTGGTGCCACCCCAATGCTGTAGAATTACCTTCAAAAGTAAACGTACCCATTAATATAAGAGGTGCCACCCCAACGTTTCAGGAATTCCACTTTCCCTAAAAGTAACGTTACATTTATAAGAGCCTCCTCAACGTTGTAGAATTACCTTCTAAAGTGAACGTACCGGCCATAAGAGGTGCCACCCCAACGTTCTAGAATTACCTTCAAAAGTAACGTACCTCCATTATAAGAGGTGCCACCCAACGTTGTAGAATTACCTTCAAAAGTGAACGTACCCATTATAAGAGGTGCCACCCCAATGCCTAGAATTACTCAAAGTGAACGTACCCATTATAAGAGAAGTACCCCAACGTTGTAGAATTACCTTCAAATGTGAACGTACCCATTATAAGAGGTGCCACCCCAACGTTCTAATTTACCTTCAAAAGTGAACGTACCCATTATAAGAGGTGCCACCCCCAACGTTGTAGAATTACCTTCAAAAGTGAATGCACCTTCATTATAAGAAAGCACCAACGTTGTAGTTCATCTTCAAAAGTGAACGTACCCATTATAAGAGTAAAAAAAGCACTCCCAATCGTTGTAGAATTACCTCGCAAGTGAATGTACCTATTATAAGAGGTGCCACCCCAACGTAGTAGAATTACCTTTCAAAAGTGAACGTACCCATTATAAGAGGTGCCACCCCAACGTTGTAGAATTACCTTCAAAAGTGAACGTACCCATTATAAGAGGTGCTAATTCCCAACGTTGTAGAATTACCTTCAAAAGTGAACGTACCCATTATAAGAGGTGCCACCCCAACGTTCTAGAATTATCTTCAAAAGTGAACGTAACCATTATAAGAGGTGCACCCCAACGTTCTAATTGCCTTCAAAAGTGAAATTTCCATTATAAGAGGTGCCAATTTCAACGTTGTAGAATTACTCTAAAAGTGAACGTACTAATTATAAGAGGTGCCACCCCAACGTTGTAGAATTCACTTTCAAAGGAATGTACCCATTATAAGAGGTGCCACCCTTATTCGTTGTAGAATTACCTTCAAAAGTGAACGTACCCATTATAAGAGGTACAATTTTAAACGCGGTAGAGAATTACCTTCAAAAGTGAACGTACCCATTATAAGAGGTGCCACCCCAACGTTTGAATTACTCCTTCGGTATTAACGTACACATTATAAGAGGCAGTTTCCCAACGTTGTACCACCGCAAGCAGCATCGTACCCATTATAAGAGGTGCCACCCCAACGTTCTAGAATTACCTTCAAAAGTGAACGTACCCATTATAAGAGGTGCCACCAACGTTGTAGAATTACCTTCAAAAGTGAACGTACCCATTATAAGAGGTGCCACCCCAACGTCTTCAGAATTACCTTCAAAAGTGAACGTACCCATTATAAGAGGTGCCACCCCAATGTTGTAGAATTACCTTCAAATGTGAACGTACCCATTATAAGAGGCAGCCACCCCAACGTTCTAGAATTACCTTCAAAAGTGAACGTACGCATTATAAGAGGTGCCACCCCAACGTTGTAGAATTACCTTCAAAAGTGAACGTACCCATTATAAGAGGTGCCACCCCAACGTTGTAGAATTACCTCTAAAAGTGAACGTACCCATTATAAGAGGTGCCACCCCAACGTTGTAGAATTACCTTCAAAAGTGAACGTACCCATTATAAGAGGTGTCACCCCAACGTTGTAGAATTACCTTCAAAAGTGAACGTACCCATTATAAGAGGTGGCCACCTCAACGTTGTACCATCTGCGCGAATGTACCTCCAATATGGCGAGTGGTGTGCCACCTTTTTGGACCAACAGAATTACCTTCAAAAGTGAACGTACCCCAACAGCAGCAGGTGCCACCTGATCACCAGAATTACCTTCAAAAGTAACCGTACCATTATAAGAGGTGCTACCCTGTTCTTGGATCATCTCTTCTAAAAGGAACGTACCTACTATAAGAGGTGCCACCCCAACGTTGTGAGAATATCTTCAAAAGTGGACCACCTATTATAAGAGGAAGACCAACGTCTTCTAGAATTACCTTCATAAGAACGTACCCATTATAAGAGGCATACCCCAACGTTGTAGAATTACCTTCTCAAAAGGTAACCACCATTATAAGAGGTGCCACCATAATGTTGGGGAATTGCTTCCTTCAAAAGCAACGTACCTATTATAAGAGGTGCCACCTCAACGTTCTAGAATTACCCTCAAAAGTGAACGTACCCAATATGCAGAGGTGCCACCCCAACGTTGTATAGAATACCTCCCCAAAAGTGAACGTACCCATTATAAGAGGTACCACTTTTAACGTTTGCAGAATTACCTTCAAAAGTGAACGTAACCCATTATAAGAGGTGCCACCCCAACGTTCATAGAAATTACCTTCCCAAGAGTACAACCATCAACCATTATAAGAAGGTGCCAAATTCCCCAACGTTGTAGAATTACCTTCAAAAGTGAACGTACCCATTATAAGAGGTGCCACCCCAACGTTGTAGAATTACCTTCAAAAGTGAACGTACTCCCATTATAAAAGAGTAAAAGCAATTTCCCAACGTTCTGGGAGAATTACCTTCAAAAGCAAGTGAACGTACTCCCATTATAAGAGGTGCCACCCCAACGTTCTAGAATTACCTTCAAAAGTGAACGTACCCATTATAAGAGGTGCCACCCCAACGTTCTAGAATTACCTTCAAAAGTGAACGTACCCATTATAAGAGTGGTGCCACCCCAACGTTCCCTAGAAATTACCTTCAAAAGTAGAACGTACCCAGTTATAGGTGCCACCCCAACGTTCTAAATTACCTTCAAAGTAGACCATTACCCATTATAGAAGGTACCACCCCAACGTTGTAGAATTACCTTCAAAGTAAAAGGTGAAGCGTACCCATTATAAGAGGTGCCACCCCAACGTTCTATAGAAGTTACCTTCAAAAGTGGAACGCAACCACTTATAGAAGAGGTGCCACCCCAACGTTGTAGAATTACCTTCAAAAGTGAACGTACCCATTATAAGAGGTGCCATTGCCCCAACGTTGTAGAATTACCTTCAAAAGTGAACGTACCCATTATG
>JBBBDQ010015396.1:0-23070 GCA_037127315.1 Ascarosepion bandense
CCTGGTAAGGAGCTACATGCATAATAAGATTATAAACCCTAACGGTGTGAAGGTGGTTAAGCCTAAAGACACTGATCCCACCTGATAAGGAGCTACATGCATAATAAGATTATAAACCCTAACGGTGTGAAGGTGGTTAAGCCTAAAGACACTGGCCCACCTGGTAAGGAGCTACATGTATAATAAGATTATAAACCCTAACGGTGTGAAGGTGGTTAAGCCTAAAGACACTGGCCCCACCTGGTAAGGAGCTACATGCATAATAATATTATAAACCCTAACGGTGTGAAGGTGGTTAAGCCTAAAGACACTGATCCCGAGCTACATGCATAATAACATTATAAACCCTAACGGTGTGAAGGTGTTAAGCCTAAAGACACTGGCCCCACCTGGTAAGGAGCTACATGCATAATAACATTATAAACCCTAACGGTGTGGGAAGGTGGTTAAGCCTATATACACTGATCCCACCTGGTAAGGAGCTACATGCATAATAACATTATAAACCCTAACGGTGTGAAGGTGGTTAAGCCTATATAGCTGATCCCACCTGGTAAGGAGCTACATGCATAATAACATTATAAACCCTAAAGGTGTGAAGGTGGTTAAGCCTAAAGACACTGATCCCACCTGGTAAGGAGCTACATGCATAATAACATTATAAACCCTAACGGTGTGAAGGTGGTTAAGCCTAAAGACACTGGCCCCACCTGGTAAGGAGCTACATGCATAATAACATTATAAACCCTAACGGTGTGAAGGTGGTTAAGCCTAAAGACACTGATCCCACCTGGTAAGGAGCTACATGCATAATAACATTATAAACCCCTAACGGTGTGAAGGTGGTTAAGCCTAAAGACACTGGCCCCACCTGGTAAGGAGCCACGTATACATTATAAAACTCCTAACGGTGTGAAGGTGGTTAAGCCTAAAGACACTGATCCCACCTGATAAGGAGCTACATGCATAATAAGATTATAAACCCTAACGGTGTGAAGGTGGTTAAGCCTAAAGACACTGATCCCACCTGATAAGGAGCTACATGCATAATAACATTATAAACCCTAACGGTGTGAAGGTGGTTGCTTCAAAGCATTAGACACTGGCCCACTCTGGTAAGGAGCTACATGCATAATAACATTATAAACCCTAACGGTGTGAAGGTGGTTAAGCCTAAAAGACACCGATCCCACCTGGAGGAGCTACATGCATAATAAGATTATAAACCCTAACGTGGGTGTGAAGGTGGTTAAGCCTAAAGACACTGGCCCACCTGGTAAGGAGCTACATGCATAATAACATTATAAACCCTAACGGTGTGAAGGTGGTTAAGCCTAAAGACACTGATCCCACCTGATAAGTGACATGCATAATAAGATTATAAACCCTAACGGTGTGAAGGTGGTTAAGCCTAAAGACACTGGCCCCACCTGGTAAGGAGCTACATGCATAATAACATTATAAACCCTAACGGTGTGAAGGTGGTTAAGCCTAAAGACACTGGCCCCACCTGGTAAGGAGCTACATGCATAATAACATTATAAACCCCAACGGTGTGAAGGTGGTTAAGCCAGTTACACTGATCCCACCTGATAAGGAGCTACATGCATAATAAGATTATGTAAACCTGCAACGGTGTGAAGGTGGTTAAGCCTAAAGACACTGATCCCACCTGGTAAGGAGCTACATGCATAATAACATTATAAACCCTAACGGTGTGAAGGTGGTTGCTTCAAAGACACTGGCCCCACCTGGTAAGGAGCTACATGCATAATAACATTATAAACCCTAACGGTGTGAAGGTGGTTAGTTTCTTAAAGACACTGATCCCACCTGATAAGGAGCTACATGCATAATAAGATTATAAACCTCAACGGTGTGAAGGTGGTTAAGCCTAAAGACACTGGCCCCAGCCCTGGTAAGGAGCTACATGCATAATAACATTATAAACCCTACTGTGGTGAAGGTGGTTAAGCCTAAAGACACTGGCCTCACCTGGTAAGGAGCTACATGCATAATGGAAACCCTAACGTGAAGGTGGTTAAGCCTAAAGACACTGATCCCACCTGATAAGGAGCTACATGCATAATAAGATTATAAACCCTACACGGTGTGAAGGTGGTTAAGCCTAAAGACACTGATCCCACCTGGTAAGGAGCTACATGCATAATAACATTATAAACCCTAACGGTGTGAAGGTGGTTAAGCCTAAAGACACTGGCCCCACCTGGTAAGGAGCTACATGCATAATAACATTATAAACCCTAACGGTGTGAAGGTGGTTAAGCCTAAAGACACTGATCCCACCTGATAAGGAGCTACATGCATAATAAGATTATAAACCCCAACGGTGTGAAGGTGGTTAAGCCTAAAGACACTGGCCCCACCTGGTAAGGAGCTACATGCATAATAACATTATAAACCCTAACGGTGTGAAGGTGGTTAAGCCTAAAGACACTGGCCTCACCTGGTAAGGAAGCTACATGCATAATAACATTATAAACCCTAACGGTGTGAAGGTGGTTAAGCCTAAAGACACTGATCCCACCTGATAAGGAGCTACATGCATACCAAGATTATAAACCCTAACGGTGTGAAGGTGGTTAAGCCTAAAGACAATTGGGGCCCCACCTGTAAGGAGCTACATGCATAATAAATATATAAACCCTAACGGTGAAGGTGGTTAAGCCTTAAAGACACTGGCCCCACCTGGTAAGGAGCTACATGCATAATAACATTATAAACCTAATGCGTGAAGGTATGCTTCAAAGACAATGGCCCCACCTGGTAAGGAGCTACATGCATAATAACATTATAAACCCTAACGGTGAAGGTGGTTAAGCCTAAAGACACTTGATCCCACCTGGTAAGGAGCTACATGCATAATAACATTATAAACCCTAACGGTGTGAAGGTGGTTATGCTCAAAGACACTGGCCCCACCTGGTAAGGAGCGCATGCATAATAACATTATAAACCCTAACGGTGTGAAGGTGGTTAAGCCTAAAGACACTGATCCCACCTGCTACATGCATAATAACATTATAAACCCCAACGGTGAAGGTGTTAAGCCTAAAGACACTGGCCCCACCTGGTAAGGAGCTACATGCATAATAAATATGTTACTATAAGTCCCCAACGTAGCGTGCTGGGCTCAAAGACACTGATCCCACCTGTAAGGAGCTACATGCATAATAACATTATAAACCCTAACGGTGTGAAGGTGGTTAAGCCTAAAGACACTGGCCCCACCTGGTAAGGAGCTACATGCATAATAACATTATAAACCCTAACGGTGTGAAGGTGGTTGCTAAAAGACACTGATCCCACCTGGTAAGGAGCTACATGCATAATAACATTATAAACCCTAACGGTGTGAAGGTGGTTAAGTCATAAAGACATTCACCTTGCAGTGAGCTACATGCATAATAACATTATAAACCCTAACGGTGTGAAGGTGGTTAAGCCTAAAGACACTGATCCCACCTGATAAGGAGCTACATGCATAATAACATTATAAACCCTCTAACGGTGTGAAGGTGGTTAAGCCTAAAGACACTGATCCCAATTCGGTAAGGAGCTACATGCATAATAACATTATAAACCCTAACGGTGTGAAGGTGGTTAAGCCTAAAGACACTGGCCCCACCTGGTAAGGAGTCGCTACTACAATAACATTATAAACCCTAACGGTGTGAAGGTGGTTAAGCCTAAAGACACTGATCCCACCTGGTAAGGAGCTACATGCATAATAATATTATAAACCCTAACGAAGGTGGTTAAGCCTAAAGACACTGATCCCACCTGATAAGGAGCTACATGCATAATAAGATTATAAACCCTAACGGTGTGAAGGTGGTTAAGCCCAAAGACACTGGCCCCACCTGGTAAGGAGCTACATGCATAATAAGATTATAAACCCTAACGGTGTGAAGGTGGTTAAGCCTAAAGACACGATCCCACCTGGTAAGGAGCTACATGCATAATAACATTATAAACCCTAACGGTGTGAAGGTTAAGCCTAAAGACACCGATCCCACCTGATAAGGAGCTACATGCATAATAAGATTATAAACCCTAACGGTGAAGGTGGTTGCCAGCACACTGGCCCCACCTGGTAAGGAGCTACATGCATAATAACATTATAAACCCTAACGGTGTGAAGGTGGTTAAGCCTAAAGACACTGGCCCCACCTGGTAAGGAGCTACATGCATAATAACATTAGTGAACCCTAACGCAAAGTAAGGAGCCTAAAGACACTGGCCCCACCTGGTAAGGAGCTACATGCATAATAACATTATAAACCCTAACGGTGTGAAGGTGGTTAAGCCTAAAGACACTGATCCCACCTGATAAGGAGCTACATGCATGCCAACATTATAAACCCTAACGGTGTGAAGGTGGTTAAGCCTAAAGACACTGATCCCACTGGTAAGGAGCTACATGCATAATAACATTATAAACCCTAACGGTGTGAAGGTGAGCGCCTAAAGACACTGATCCCAATTGGTAAGGAGCCAGGCATGCATAATAACATTATAAACCCTAACGGTGTGAAGGTGGTTAAGCCTAAAAGACACTGATCCCACCTGATAAGGAGCTACATGCATAATAACATTATAACCCTAACGGTGTGAAGGTGGTTAAGCCTAAAGACACTGATCCCACCTGATATGGAGCTACATGCATATAACATTATAAACCCTAACGTGTGAAGGTGGTTAAGCCTAAAGGTACTGATCCTACACTGCAAGGAGCTACATGCATAATAACTTTATAAACTCCTAACGGTGTGAAGGTGGTTAAGCCTAAAGACACTTATCCATCCCACCTGTAAGGAGCTACATGCATAATAACATTATAAACCCTAACGGTGTGAAGGTGGTTAAGCCTAAAGACACTGGCCCCACCTGGTAAGGAGCTACATGCATAATAACATTATAAACCCTAACGGTGTGAAGGTTAAGCCTAAAGACACTGATCCCACCTGGTAAGGAGCTACATGCATAATAACATTATAAACCCTAACGGTGTGAAGGTGGTTAAGCCTAAAGATCCCACCTGCAAGGAGCTACATGCATAATAACATTATAAACCCTAACGGTGTGAAGGTGGTTAAGCCAAAGACACTGGCCCCACCTGGTAAGGAGCTACATGCATAATAACATTATAAACCCTAACGGTGTGAAGGTGGTTAAGCCTAAAGACACTGGGTCTCACCTGGTAAGGAGCTACATGCATAATAACATTATAAACCCTAACGGTGTGAAGGTGGTTAAGCCTAAAGACACTGATCCCACCTGGTAAGGTGCTACATGCATAATAACATTATAAACCCTAACGGTGTGAAGGTGGTTAAGCCTCTGGAAGACACTGATCCCACCTGGTAAGGAGCTACATGCATAATAACATTATAAACCCTAACGGTGTGAAGGTGGTTAAGCCTAAAGACACTGATCCCACCTGGTAAGGAGCTACATGGCTGCCAATAACATTATAAACCCTAACGGTGTGAAGGTGGTTAAGCCTAAAGACACTGATCCACCTGTGTGCTACATGCATACATTATAAACCCTAACGGTGTGAAGGTGGTTGGGCCTAAAGACACTGGCTCCACCTGGTAAGGAGCTACATGCATAATAACATTATAAACCCCAACGTGAAGGTGGTTAAGCCTAAAGACACTGGCCCCACCTGGTAAGGAGCTACATGCATAATAACATTATAAACCCTAACGGTGTGAAGGTGGTTAAGCCTAAAGACACTGATCCCACCTGCAGGTGCTACATGCATAATAACATTATAAACCCTAACGGTGTGAAGGTGGTTAAGCCTAAAGACACTGATCCCACCTGGTAAGGAGCTACATGCATAATAACATTATAAACCCTAACGGTGTGAAGGTGGTTAAGCCCAAAGACACCGATCCCACCCGGTGGGGCGGAGCTGCCAGCCTGCATAATAACATTGCAACCTAATGCAGTGAAGGTGGTTAAGCCTAAAGACACTGGCCCCACCTGGTAAGGAGCTACATGCATAATAACATTATAAACCCTAACGGTGTGAAGGTGGTTAAGCCTAAAGACACTGGCCCCACCTGGTAAGGAGCTACATGCATAATAACATAAACCTCTAACGGTGAAGGTACAAGCCCTGAAAGACACTGGCCCCACCTGGTAAGGAGCTACATGTGACAATAACATTATAAACCCTAACGGTGTGAAGGTGGTTAAGCCTAAAGACACTGATCCCACTCAGGTATGCTACATGCATAATAACATTATAAACCCTAACGGTGTGAAGGTGGTTAAGCCTAAAGACACTGATCCCACCTGTAAGGAGCTACATGCATAATAACATTATAAACCCTAACGGTGTGAAGGTATAAGCCCCAAGACACTGATCCCACCTGGTAAGGAGCTACATGCATAATAACATTATAAACCCTAACGGTGTGAAGGTGGTTAAGCCTAAAGACACTGATCCCACCTGGTAAGGTGCTACATGCATAATAACATTATAAACCCTAACGGTGTGAAGGTGGTTAAGCCTAAAGACACTGGCCCCACCTGGTAAGGAGCTACATGCATAATAACATTATAAACCCTAACGGTGTGAAGGTGGTTAAGCCTAAAGACACTGGCCCCACCTGGTAAGGAGCTACATGCATAATAACATTATAAACCCTAACGGTGTGAAGGCAAGGCCTAAAGACACTGATCCCACCTGGTAAGGAGCCACATGCATAATAACATTATAAACCCTAACGGTGTGAAGGTGGTTAAGCCTAAAGACACTGATCCCACCTGGTAAGGAGCTACATGCATAATAACATTATAAACCCTAACGGTGTGGGGGTGATGGCCGAAGACACTGAGATCCCACCTGTGTGAGAGCGAGGCATATAACATTAGCCCCAATGTGAAGGGTACAGCCCAGACACTCAAGACCCCAACTTTAAAAGAAACAAAATGCAACATTATGGTGTGAAGAAGGGATGAAGCCAAAGACACTTGATCCCATCACAGTAAGAGAGCTATATGCATATACAAATATCAAACCCAACAAAAGGTGGTTAAGCCTAAAGACACTGATCCCACCTGGTAAGGAGCCACATGCATAATAACATTATAAACCCTAACGGTGTGAAGGTGGTTAAGCCTAGAAGACACTGATCCCACCTGGTAAGGAGCTACATGCATAATAACATTATAAACCCTAACGGTGTGAAGGTGGTTAAGCCTAAAGACACTGGCCCCACCTGGTAAGGAGCTACATGCATAATAACATTATAAACCCTAACGGTGTGAAGGTGGTTAAGCCTAAAGACACTGATCCCACCTGGTAAGGAGCTACATGCATAATAACATTATAAACCCTAACGGTGTGAAGGTGGTTAAGCCTAAAGACACTGATCCCACCTGGTAAGGAGCTACATGCATAATAACATTATAAACCCTAACGGTGTGAAGGTAGATCCCACCTGGTAAGGTGCTACATGCATAATAACATTATAAACCCTAACGGTGTGAAGGTGGTTAAGCCTAAAGACACTGGCCCCACCTGGTAAGGAGCTACATGCATAATAACATTATAAACCCTAACGGTGTGAAGGTGGTTAAGCCTAAAGACACTGGCCCCACCTGGTAAGGAGCTACATGCATAATAACATTATAAACCCTAACGTGAAGGTGGTTAAGCCTAAAGACACTGATCCCACCTGGTAAGGAGCTACATGCATAATAACATTATAAACCCTAACGGTGTGAAGGTGGTTAAGCCTAAAGACACTGATCCACCTGGTAAGGAGCTACATGCATAATAACATTAGTAAACTCTAACGGTGTGAAGGTGGTTAAGCCTAAAGACACTGATCCCACCTGGTAAGGAGCTACATGCATAATAACATTATAAACCCTAACGGTGTGAAGGTGGTTAAGCCTAAAGACACTGATCCCACCTGGTAAGGAGCTACATGCATAATAACATTATAAACCCTAACGGTGTGAAGGTGGTTAAGTCTAAAGACACCGACCCCACCTGATAAGGAGCTACATGCATAATAACATTACAAACCCTAACGGTGAAGGTGGTTAAGCCTAAAGACACTGATCCCACCTGGTAAGGAGCTACATGCATAATAACATTATAAACCCTAACGGTGTGAAGGTGGTTAAGCCTAAAGACACTGATCCCACCTGGTAAGAGCTACATGCATAATAACATTATAAACCCTAACGGTATGGTGGTTAAGCCTAAAGACACTGATCCCACCTGGATAAGGAGCTACATGCATAATAACATTATAAACCCTAACGGTGTGAAGGTGGTTAAGCCTAAAGACACTGATCCCAACTGGTAAGGAGCTACATGCATAATAACATTATAAACCCTAACGGTGTGAAGGTGGTTAAGCCTAAAGACACTGATCCCACCTGGTAAGGAGCTACATGCATAATAACATTATAAACCCTAACGGTGTGAAGGTGGTTAAGCCTAAAGACACTGATCCCACCTGGTAAGGAGCTACATGCATAACATTATAAACCCTAACGGTGTGGGAAGGTGGTTAAGCCTAAAGACACTGATCCCACCTGGTAAGGAGCTACATGCATAATAACATATAAACCCTAACGGTGTGAAGGTGGTTAAGCCTAAAGACACTGATCCCACCTGGTAAGGAGCTACATGCATAATAACATTATAAACCCTAACGGTGTGAAGGTGGTTAAGCCTAAAGACACTGATCCCACCTGTAAGGAGCTACATGCATAATAACATTATAAACCCTAACGGTGTGAAGGTGGTTAAGCCTAAAGACACTGATCCCACCTGGTAAGGAGCTACATGCATAATAACATTATAAACCCTAACGGTGTGAAGGTGGTTAAGCCTAAAGACACTGATCCCAAACGGATAAGGAGCTACATATGCATAATAACATTATAAACCCTAACGGTGTGAAGGTGGTTAAGCCTAAAGACACTGATCCCACCTGGTAAGGAGCTACATGCATAATAACATTATATAAACCCTAACGGTGTGAAGGTGGTTAAGCCTAAAGACACTGATCCCACCTGGTAAGGAGCTACATGCATAATAACATTATAAACCCTAACGGTGTGAAGGTGGTTAAGCCTAAAGACACTGATCCCACCCTGGTAAGGAGCTACATGCATAATAACATTATAAACCCTAACGGTGTGAAGGTGGTTAAGCCTAAAGACACTGATCCCACCTGGTAAGGAGCTACATGCATAATAACATTATAAACCCTAACGGTGTGAAGGTGGTTGGCCTAAAGACACTGATCCCAATTCCGGTAAGGAGCTACATGCATAATAACATTATAAAACTCCTAACGGTGTGAAGGTGGTTAAGCCTAAAGACACTGATCCCACCTGGGTAAGGAGCTACATGCATAATAACATTATAAACCCTAATCTATGGTGAAGGTATAAGCTTCAAAGACACTGATCCCACCTGATAAGGAGCTACATGCATAATAACATTATAAACCCTAACGGTGTGAAGGTGGTTAAGCCTAAAGACACTGATCCCACCTGGTAAGGAGCTACATGCATAATAACATTATAAACCCTAACGGTGTGAAGGTGGTTAAGCCTAAAGACACTGATCCCACCTGGTAAGGAGCTACATGCATAATAACATTATAAACCCTAACGGTGTGAAGGTGGTTAAGCCTAAAGACACTGGCCCCACCTGGTAAGGGAGCTACATGCATAATAACATTATAAACCCAACGGTGTGAAGGTGTGGTTAAGCCTAAAGACACTGATCCCACCTGGTAAGGAGCTACATGCATAATAACATTATAAACCCTAACGGTGTGAAGGTGGTTAAGCCTAAAGACACTGATCCCACCTGGTAAGGAGCTACATGCATAATAACATTATAAACCCTAACGGTGTGAAGGTGGTTAAGCCTAAAAGACACTGATCCCACCTGGTAAGGAGCTACATGCATAATAACATTATAAACCCTTAACGGTGTGAAGGTGGTTAAGCCTAAAGACACTGGCCCCACCTGGTAAGGAGCTACATGCATAATAACATTATAAACCCTACGGTGTGAAGGTGGTTAAGCCTAAAGACACTGGCCCCACCTGGTAAGGAGCTACATGCATAATAACATTATAAACCCTAACGGTGTGAAGGTGGTTAAGCCTAAAGACACTGATCCCACCTCTGGTAAGGAGCTACATGCATAATAACATTATAAACCCTAACGGTGTGAAGGTGGTTAAGCCTAAAGACACTGATCCCACCTGGTAAGTTATTACATGCATAATAACATTATAAACCCTAACGGTGTGAAGGTGGCTAAGCCTAAAGACACTGATCCCACCCTGGTAAGGAGCTACATGCATAATAACATTATAAACCCTAACGGTAAAGGTGGCTAAGCCTAAAGACACTGGCCCCACCGGGCAAGGAGCTACATGCATAATAACATTATAAACCCCACCCGTGGTTAAGCCTAAAGACACTGATCCCACCTGGTATGGAGCTACATGCATAATAACATTATAAACCCTACCTTGCAGTTGTGGTTAAGCCTAAAGACACTGATCCCACCTGTAAGGAGCTACATGCATAATAACATTATAAACCCTAACGGTGTGAAGGTGGTTAAGCCTAAAGACACTGATCCCACCTGGTAAGGAGCTACATGCATAATAACATTATAAACCCTAACGGTGTGAAGGTGGTTAAGCCCAAAGACACTGATCCCACCTGGTAAGGAGCTACATGCATAATAACATTATAAACCTTGTCTTGTGAAGGTGGTTAAGCCTAAAGACACTGGCCCCACCTGGTAAGGAGCTACATGGCTACTAACATTATAAACCCTAACGGTGTGAAGGTGGTTAAGCCTAAAGACACTGATCCCACCTGGTAAGGAGCTACATGCATAATAACATTATAAACCCTAACGGTGTGAAGCTCAAAGACACTGATCCCACCTGATAAGGAGCTACATGCATAATAACATTATAAACCCTAACGGTGTGCTACAGGAAGTGGTTAAGCTCAAAGACACTGACTGCAAGGAGCTACATGCAATAACATTATAAACCCTAACGGGTGTGTGAAGGTGTTGCCTAAAGACACTGATCCCACCTGCAAGGAGCTACATGCATAATAACATTATAAAACCCTTAACGAAAGAAGGTGGTTAAGCCTAAAGACACTGATCCCACCTTGGTAAGGAGCTACATGCATAATAACATTATAAAAACCCTAACGGTGTGAAGGTAGTTTAAGCCTAAAGACACTGATCCCACCTGGTAAGGAGCTACATGCATAATAACATTATAAACCCTAACGGTGTGAAGGTACAGTTCTTTGGAAGACACTGATCCTACCCTGGTAAGGAGCTACATGCATAATAACATTATAAACCCTAACGGTGTGAAGGTGGTTAAGCCTAAAGACACTGATCCCACCTGGTAAGGAGCTACATGCATAATAACATTATAAACCCTAACGGTGTGAAGGTGGTTAAGCCTAAAGACACTGATCCCACCTGGTAAGGGAGCTACATGCATAATAACATTATAAACCCTAACGGTGTGAAGGTGGTTAAGCCTAAAGACACTGATCCCACCTGGTAAGGAGCTACATGGTACAACATTATAAACCCTAACGGGTAAAGGTGGTTAAGCCTAAAGACACTGATCCCACCTGATAAGGAGCTACCATGCATAATAACATTATAAACCCTAACGGTGTGAAGGTGGTTAAGCCTAAAGACACCGATCCCACCGGGTAAGGAGGAGCTACATGCATAATAACATTATAAACCCTAACGGTGTGAAGGTGGTTAAGCCCAAAGACACTGATCCCACCTGGTAAGGAGCTACATGCATAATAACATTATAAACCCTAACGGTGTGAAGGTGGTTAAGCCTAAAGACACTGGATCCCACCTGGTAAGGAGCTACATGCTAATAACATTATAAACCCTAACGGTGTGAAGGTGGTTAAGCCTAAAGACACTGATCCCTGGTAAGGAGCTACATGCATAATAACATTATAAACCCTAACGGTGTGAAGGTGGTTAAGCCTAAAGACACTGATCCCACCTGATAAGGCAAGGAGCTACATGCATAATAACATTATAAACCCTAACGTGGTGAAGGTGGTTAGCCCAAAGAATTGATCCCAATTGGTAAGGAGCTACATGCATAATAACATTATAAACCCTAACGGTGTGAAGGTGGTTGCTTCCAAAGACACTGGATCCCACCCGGTATGGAGCTACATGCATAATAACATTATAAACCCCAACGGTGTGAAGGTGGTTAAGCCTGGGAAGACACTGATCCTAATCTGATAAGGAGCTACATGCATAATAACATTATAAAACCTTAACGGTGTGAAGGTGGTTAAGCCTCTAAGACACTGATCCCACCTGGAGAAAAGTATTGCAGGCATAATAACATTATAAACCCTAACGAAGGTGGTTAAGTCGCAGCGATACTGATCCCACCTGGTAAGTGAGCTACATGCATAATAACATTATAAACCCTAACGGTGTGAAGGTGGTTAAGCCTAAAGACACTGATCCCACCTGATAAGGAGCTACATGCATAATAACATTATAAACCCTAACGGTGTGAAGGTGGTTAAGCCTAAAGACACTGATCCCACCTGTAAGGAGCTACATGCATAATAACATTATAAACCCTAACGGTGTGAAGCGTGTTGCCTAAAGACACTGATCCTACCTGGTAAGGAGCTACATGCATAATAACATTATAAACCCTAACGGTGTGAAGGTGGTTAAGCCTAAAGACACTGATCCCAATCTTACAAGGAGCTACATGCATAATAACATTATAAACCCTAACGGTGTGAAGGTGGTTAAGCCTAAAGACACTGATCCCACCTGGTAAGGAGCTACATGTATACCAACATTATAAACCCTAACGTGAAGGTGGTTAAGCCTAAAGACACTGATCCCACCTGGTAAGGAGCTACATGCATAATAACATTATAAACCCTAACGGTGTGAAGGTGGTTAAGCCTAAAGACACTGATCCCACCTGGTAAGGAGCTACATGCATAATAACATTATAAACCCTAATCGTGTGAAGGTGCTAAGCCTAAAGACACTGATCCCACCTGGTAAGGAGCTACATGCATAATAACATTATAAACCCTAACGGTGTGAAGGTGGTTAAGCCTAAAGACACTGATCCCACCTGATATGAGCTACATGCATAATAACATTATAAACCCCAACGGTGTGAAGGTGGTTAAGCCTAAAGACACTGATCCCAATTCCGGTAAGGAGCTACATGCATAATAACATTATAAACCCTAACGGTGCGAAGGTGGTTAAGCCTAAAGACACTGATCCCACCTGGTAAGGAGCTACATGCATAATAACATTATAAACCCTAACGGTGTGAAGGTGGTTAAGCCTAAAGACACTGATCCCACCTGGTAAGGAGCTACATGCATAATAACATTATAAACCCTAACGGTGTGAAGGTGGTTAAGCCTAAAGACACTGATCCCACCTGGTAAGGAGCTACATGCATAATAACATTATAAACCCTAACGGTGTGAAGGTGGTTAAGCCTAAAGACACTGATCGATCCCACCTGGTAAGGAGCTACATGCATAATAACATTATAAACCCTAACGGTGGAAGGTGGTTAAGCCTAAAGACACACTGATCCCACCTGGTAAGGAGCTACATGCATAATAACATTATAAACCCTAACGGTGTGAAGGTGGTTAAGCCTAAAGACACTGATCCCACCTGATAAGGAGCTACATGCATAATAACATTATAAACCCTAACGGTGTGAAGGTGGTTAAGCCTAAAGACACTGATCCCACCTGGTAAGGAGCTACATGCATAATAACATTATAAACCCTAACGGTGTGAAGGTGGTTAAGCCTAAAGACACTGATCCCACCTGGTAAGGAGCTACAGTACAATAACATTGCAACCCTAACGGTGTGAAGGTGGTTAAGCCTAAAGACACTGATCCCACCTGGTAAGGAGCTACATGCATAATAACATTATAAACCCTAACGGTGTGAAGGTGGTTAAGCCTAAAGACACTGATCCCACCTGGTAAGGAGCTACATGCATAATAACATTATAAACCCTAACGGTGTGAAGGTGGTTAAGCCTAAAGACACTGATCCCACCTGGATAAGGAGCTACATGCATAATAACATTATAAACCCTAACGGTGTGAAGGTGGTTAAGCCCAGACACTGATCCCACCTGGTAAGGAGCTACATGCATAATAACATTATAAACCCTAACGGTGTGAAGGTGGTTAAGCCTAAAGACACTGATCCCACCTGATAAGGAGCTACATGCATAATAACATTATAAACCCTAACGCAGGGAAGGTGGTTAAGCTCAAAGACACTGATCCCACCTGGTAAGGAGCTACATGTATAATAACATTATAAACCCTAACGGTGTGAAGGTGGTTAAGCCTAAAGACACTGATCCCACCTGGTAAGGAGCTACATGCATAATAACATTATAAACCCTAACGTGGTGGGGGAAGGTGGTTAAGCTCAAAGACACTGATCCCACCTGTGGTAAGGAGCTACATGCATATCAGATTATAAACCCTAACGGTGTGAAGGTGGTTAAGCCTAAAGACACTGATCCCACCTGATAAGGAGCTACATGCATAATAACATTATAAACTCCAACGGTGTGAAGGTGGTTAAGCCTAAAGACACTGATCCCACCTGGTAAGGAGCTACATGCATAATAACATTATAAACCCCACGGTGTGAAGGTGGTTAAGCCTAAAGACACTGATCCCACCTGATAAGGAGCTACATGCATAATAACATTATAAACCCTAACGGTGTGAAGGTGGTTAAGCCTAAAGACACCGATCCCACCTGGTAAGGAGCTACATGCATAATAAAGACATAAACCCTAACGGTGTGAAGGTGGTTAAGCCTAAAGACACCTGATAAGGAGCTACATGTACAACATTATAAACCCTAACGGTGTGAAGGTGGTTAAGCCTAAAGACACTGATCCTGGTAAGGAGCTACATGCATAATAACATTATAAACCCTAACGGTGTGAAGGTGGTTAAGCCTTCAAAAGACACTGATCCCACCTGATAAGGAGCTACATGCACAACATTATAAACCCTAACGGTGTGAAGGTGGTTAAGCCTAAAGACACCGATCCCACCTGGTAAGGAGCTACATGCATAATAACATTATAAACCCTGAAGACGGTGTGAAGGTGGTTAAGCCTAAAGACACTGATCCCACCTGATAAGGAGCTACATGCATAATAACATTATAAACCCTAACGGTGTGAAGGTGGTTAAGCCTAAAGACACTGATCCCACCTGGTAAGGAGCTACATGCATAATAACATTATAAACCCTAACGGTGTGGAAGGTGGTTAAGCCTAAAGACACTGGCCCCACCTGGTAAGGAGCTACATGCATAATAACATTTAAACCCTAACGGTGTGAAGGTGGTTAAGCCTAAAGACACTGATCCCACCTGGTAAGGAGCTACATGCATAATAACATTATAAACCCTACCAGTGGAAGGTGGTTAAGCCAAAGACACTGGCCCCACCTGTAAGGAGCTACATGCATAATAACATTATAAACCCTAACGGTGTGAAGGTATGGTTTCAAAGACACTGATCCCACCTGGTAAGGAGCTACATGCATAATAATATTATAAACCCCAACGGTGTGAAGGTGGTTAAGCCTAAAGACACTGGCCCCACCTGGTAAGGAGCTACATGCATAATAACATTATAAACCCTAACGGTGTGAAGGTGGTTAAGCCTAAAGACACTGATCCCACCTGGTAAGGAGCTACATGCATAATAACATTATAAACCCTAACGGTGTGAAGGTGGTTAAGCCTAAAGACACTGGCCCCACCTGGTAAGGAGCTACATGCATAATAACATTATAAACCCTAACGGTGTGAAGGTGGTTAAGCCTAAAGACACTGATCCCACCTGGTAAGGAGCTACATGCATAATAACATTATAAACCCTAACGGTGTGAAGGTGGTTAAGCCTAAAGACACTGATCCCACCTGAGGAGCTACATGCATAATAACATTATAAACCCTAACGGTGTGAAGGTGGTTAAGCCTAGTATACTGATCCCACCTGGTAAGGAGCTACATGCATAATAACATTATAAACCCTAACGGTGTGAAGGTGGTTAAGCCTAAAGACACTGATCCCACCTGGTGGAGCTACATGCATAATAACATTATAAACCCTAACGGTGTGAAGGTGGGTTAAGCCTAAAGACACTGGCCCCACCTGGTAAGGAGCTACATGCATAATAACATTATAAACCCTAACGGTGTGAAGGTGGTTAAGCCTAAAGACACTGGCCCCACCTGGTAAGGAGCTACATGCATAATAACATTATAAACCCTAACGGTGTGAAGGTGGTTGTCATAAAGACACTGATCCCACCTGGTAAGGAGCTACGTGCATAATAACATTATAAACCCTAACGGTGTGAAGGTGGTTAAGCCTAAAGACACTGATCCCACCTGTAAGGAGCTACATGCATAATAACATTATAACCCTAACGGTGAAGGTGGTTAAGCCTAAAGACACTGATCCCACCTGGTAAGGAGCTACATGCATAATAACATTATAAACCCTAACGGTGTGAAGGTGGTTAAGCCTAAAGACACTGGCCCCACCTGGTAAGGAGCTACATGTGCATAATAACATTATAAACCCTAACGGTGTGAAGGTGGTTAAAGACACTGATCCCACCTGTAAGGAGCTACATGCATAATAACATTATAAACCCTAACGGTGTGAAGGTGGTTAAGCCTAAAGACACTGGCCCCACCTGGTAAGGAGCTACATGCATAATAACATTATAAACCCTGCCTGTGTGAAGGTGGTTAAGCCTATGCAGCACACTGGCCCCACCTGGTAAGGAGCTACATGCATAATAACATTATAAACCCTAACGGTGGAAGGTGGTTAAGCCTAAAGACACTGATCCCACCTGCAAGGAGCTACATGCATAATAACATTATAAACCCTAACGGTGTGAAGGTGGTTAAGCTAAAGACACTGATCCCACCGGGTAAGGAGCTACATGCATAATAACATTATAAACCCTAACGGTGTGAAGGTGGTTAAGCCTAAAGACACTGATCCCACCTGGTAAGGAGCCACATGCATAATAACATTATAAACCTCTAACGGTGTGAAGGTGGTTAAGCCTAAAGACACTGGCCCCACCTGGTAAGGAGCTACACACAACATTATAAACCCTAACGGTGTGAAGGTGGTTAAGCCTAAAGACACTGGCCCCACCTGGTAAGGAGCTACATGCATAATAACATTATAAACCCCAACGGTGTGAAGGTGGTTAAGCCTAAAGACACTGATCCCACCTGGTAAGGAGCTACATGCATAATAACATTATAAACCCTAACGGTGTGAAGGTGGTTAAGCCTAAAGACAATTGGCCCCACCTGGTAAGGAGCTACATGCATAATAACATTATAAACCCTAACGGTGTGAAGGTGGTTAAGCCTAAAGACACTGATCCCACCTGGTAAGGAGCTACATGCATAATAACATTATAAACCCTAACGGTGTGGAAGGTGGTTAAGCCTAAAGACACTGATCCCACCGGGTAAGGAGCTACATGCATAATAACATTATAAACCCCAACGGTGTGAAGGTGGTTAAGCCTAAAAGACACTGATCCCACCTGGTAAGGAGCTACATGCATAATAACATTATAAACCCTAACGGTGTGAAGGTGGTTAAGCCTAAAGACACTGATCCCACCTGGTAAGGAGCTACATGCATAATAACATTATAAACCCTAACGGAAGGTGGTTAAGCCTAAAGACACTGATCCCACCGGTAAGGAGCTACATGCATAATAACATTATAAACCCTAACGGTGTGAAGGTGGTTAAGCCTAAAGACACTGATCCCACCTGGTAAGGAGCTACATGCATAATAACATTATAAACCCTGGGTGTGAAGGTGGTTAAGCTCAAAGACACTGGCCCCACCTGGTAAGGAGCTACATGCATAATAACATTATAAACCCTCTAACGGTGTGAAGGTGGTTAAGCCTAAAGACACTGGCCCCACCTGGTAAGGAGCTACATGCATAATAACATTATAAACCCTAACGGTGTGAAGGTGGTTAAGCCTAAAGACACTGATCCCACCTGGTAAGGAGCTACATGCATAATAACATTATAAACCCTAACGGTGTGAAGGTGGTTAAGCCTAAAGACACTGATCCCACTCAAAAGGAGCTACATGCATAATAACATTATAAACCCTAACGGTGTGAAGGTGGTTAAGCCTAAAGACACTGATCCCACCTGGTAAGGAGCTAAGCACATAATAACATTATAAACCCTAACGGTGTGAAGGTGGTTGCTTCAAAGACACTGATCCCACCTGATAAGGAGCTACATGCATAATAACATTATAAACCCTAACGGTGTGGAAGGTAAGGTTTCAAAGACACTGGCCCCACCTGGTAAGGAGCTGATGCATAATAACATTATAAACCCTAACGGTGTGAAGGTGTCAAGCCTAAAGACACTGGCCCACCCGGTAAGGAGCTGCTACGCATAATAACATAAACCCTAACGGTGTGAAGGTGTGTTGCTTCAAAGACACTGATCCCACCTGGAGTAAGGAGCTACATGCATAATAAGATTATAAACCCTAACGGTGTGAAGGTGGTTAAGCCTAAAGACACTGGCCCCACCTGGTAAGGAGCTACATGCATAATAACATTATAAACCCTAACGGTGTGAAGGTGGTTAAGCCTAAAGACACTGATCCCACCTGATAAGGAGCTACATGCATAATAACATTATAAACCCTAACGGTGTGAAGGTGGTTAAGCCTAAAGACACTGGCCCCACCTGGTAAGGAGCTACATGCATAATAACATTATAAACCCTAACGGTGTGAAGGTGGTTAAGCCTAAAGACACTGATCCCACCTGATAAGGAGCTACATGCATAATAACATTATAAACCCTAACGGTGTGAAGGTGGTTAAGCCTAAAGACACTGATCCCACCTGATAAGGAGCTACATGCATAATAAGATTATAAACCCTAACGGTGTGAAGGTGGTTAAGCCTAAAGACACTGATCCCACCTGGTAAGGAGCTACATGCATAATAAAGGGTTATAAACCCTAACGGTGTGAAGGTGGTTAAGCCTAAAGACACTGATCCCACCTGGTAAGGAGCTACATGCATAATAACATTATAAACCCTAACGGTGTGAAGGTGGTTAAGCCCAAAGACACGATTGGCCTGGTAAGGAGCTACATGCATAATAACATTATAAACCCTAACGGTGTGAAGGTGGTTGCCTCAAAGACACTGGCCCCACCTGGTAAGGGAGCTGGCATGACAATAACATTATAAACCCTAACGGTGTGAAGGTGGTTAAGCCTAAAGACACTGGCCCCACCTGGTAAGGAGCTACATGCATAATAACATTATAAACCCTAACGGTGTGAAGGTGGTTAAGCCTAAAGACTGGCCCCACCTGGTAAGGAGCTACATGCATAATAACATTATAAACCCTAACGGTGTGAAGGTGGTTAAGCCTAAAGACACTGGCCCCACCTGGTAAGGAGCTACATGCATAATAACATTATAAACCCTAACGGTGTGAAGGTGGTTAAGCCTAAAGACACTGGCCCCACCTGGTAAGGAGCTACATGCATAATAACATTATAAACCCTAACGGTGTGAAGGTGGTTAAGCCTAAAGACACTGGCCCTACCTGGTAAGGAGCTACATGCATAATAACATTATAAACTCTAACGGTGTGGTGGTTAAGCCTAAAGACACTGATCCCACCTGATAAGGAGCTACATGCATAATAACATTATAAACCCCAATCTTGGTGAAGGTGGTTAAGCCTAAAGACACTGATCCCACCTGATAAGGAGCTACATGCATAATAAGATTATAAACCCTAACGGTGTGAAGGTGGTTAAGCCTAAAGACACTGATCCCACCTGGTAAGGAGCTACATGCATAATAACATTATAAACCCTAACGGTGTGAAGGTGGTTGCTCAAAGACACTGGATCCCACCTGATAAGGAGCTACATGCATAATAACATTATAAACCCTAACGGTGTAAGGTGGTTAAGCCTAAAGACACTGGATCCCACCTGGTAAGGAGCTACATGCATAATAACATTATAAACCCTAACGGTGTGAAGGTGTTAAGCCTAAAGACACTGGCCCCACCTGGTAAGGAGCTACATGCATAATAACATTATAAACCCTAACGGTGTGAAGGTACAAGCCCAAAGACACTGATCCCACCTGATAAGGAGCTACATGCATAATAAGATTATAAACCCTAACGGTGTGAAGGTGGTTAAGCCTAAAGACACTGGCCCCACCTGGTAAGGAGCTACATGCATAATAACATTATAAACCCTAACGGTGTGAAGGTATGCTGCCTAAAGACACTGATCCCACCTGATAAGGAGCTACATGCATAATAACATTATAAACCCTAACGGTGTGAAGGTGGTTAAGCCCAAAGACACTGATCCCACCTGATAAGGAGCTACATGCATAATAAGATTATAAACCCTAACGGTGTGAAGGTGGTTAAGCCTAAAGACACTGGCCCCACCTGGTAAGGAGCTACACAGCATGCATAATATAAACCCTAACGGTGTGAAGGTGGTTAAGCCTAAAGACACTGATCCCACCTGATAAGGAGCTACATGCATAATACAAGATTATAAACCCTAACGGTGTGAAGGTGGTTAAGCCTAAAGACACTGGCCCCACCTGGTAAGGGAGTTACATGCATAATAACATTATAAACCCCAACGGTGTGAAGGTGGTTAAGCCTAAAGACACTGGCCCCACCTGGTAAGGAGCTACATGCATAATAAGATTATAAACCCTAACGGTGTGGTTAAGCCTAAAGACACTGATCCCACCTGATAAGGAGCTACATGCATAATAAGATTATAAACCCTAAAGGTGTGAAGGTGGTTAAGCCTAAAGACACTGATCCCACCTTGGTAAGGAGCTACATGCATAATAACATTATAAACCCTAACGGTGTGAAGGTATACATTTGACACTGGCCCCACCTGGTAAGGAGCTACATGCATAATAAGATTATAAACCCTAACGGTGTGAAGGTGTGGTTAAGCCTAAAGACACTGGCCCCACCTGGTAAGGAGCTACATGTAATAAGATTATAAACCCTAACGGTGTGAAGGTGGTTAAGCCTAAAGACACTGGCCCCACCTGAAAGGGAGCTACATGCATAATAAGATTATAAACCCTAACGGTGTGAAGGTGGTTAAGCCTAAAGACACTGATCCCACCTGGTAAGGTGCTACATGCATAATAACATTATAAACCCTAACGGTGTGAAGGTGTTAAGCCTAAAGACACTGATCCCACCTGATAAGGAGCTACATGCATAATAAGATTATAAACCTCCCAAAGGTGTGAAGGTGGTTAAGCCTAAAGACACTGATCCCACTTGCAAGGAGCTACATGTGCTAATAATAACATTATAAACCCTAACGGTGTGAAGGTGGTTAAGCCTAAAGACACTGATCCCACCTGATAAGGAGCTACATGAAGCAATAAGATTATAAAACCTAAAGGTGTGAAGGTGGTTAAGCCTAAAGACACTGGATCCCACCGGGCAGGAGCTACATGCATAATAAGATTATAAACCCTAACGGTGTGAAGGTGGTTAAGCCTAAAGACACTGGCCCCACCTGGGTAAGGAGCTACATGCATAATAAGATTATAAACCCTAACGGTGTGAAGGTGGTTAAGCCTAAAGACACTGATCCCACCTGGTAAGGTGCTACATGCATAATAACATTATAAACCCTAACGGTGTGAAGGTGGTTAAGCCTAAAGACACTGATCCCACCTGATAAGGAGCTACATGCATAATAAGATTATAAACCCTAACGGTGTGAAGGTGGTTAAGCCTAAAGACACTGGCCCCACCTGGTAAGTAGCTACATGCATAATAAGATTATAATCCCTAACGGTGTGAAGGTGTTAAGCCCAAAGACACTGATCCCACGGGGGTAAGGAGCTACATGCATAATAAGATTATAAACCCTAACGGTGTGAAGGTGGTTAAGCCCAAAGACACTGATCCCACCTGGTAAGTAGCTACATGCATAATAAGATTATAATCCCTAACGGTGTGAAGGTGGTTAAGCCTAAAGACACTGGCCCCACCTGGTAAGTAGCTACATGTACAATAAGATTATAATCCCTAACGGTGTGAAGGTGGTTAAGCCTAAAGACACTGATCCCCCACGGGGTAAGGAGCTACATGCATAATAAGATTATAAACCCTAACGGTGTGAAGGTGGTTAAGCCTAAAGACACTGGCCCCACCTGGTAAGTAGCTACATGCATAATGATCCCTAACGGTGTGAAGGTGGTTAAGCCTAAAGACACTGGCCCCACCTGGTAAGTAGCTACATGCATAATAAGATTATAATCCCTAACGGTGTGAAGGTGGTTAAGCCTAAATACACTGATCCCACGGGGTAAGGAGCTACAGGCTAATAAGATTATAAACTCTAACGGTGTGAAGGTGGTTAAGCCTAAAGACACTGATCCCACCTGGTAAGGTGCTACATGCATAATAACATTATAAACCCTAACGGTGTGAAGGTGGTTAAGCCTAAAGACACTGGCCCCACCTGGTAAGGAGCTACATGCATAATAAGATTATAAACCCTAACGGTGTGAAGGTGGTTAAGCCTAAAGACACTGATCCCACCTGGTAAGGTGCTATACATGCATAATAACATAAACCCTAACGGTGTGAAGGTGGTTAAGCCTAAAGACACTGATCCCACCTGGTAAGAGCTATATGCACAATAAGATTAAATACCCTGAAGCTTTGAAGGTGGTTAAGCCTAAATACACTGATCCCACCTGGTAAGGAACTATATGCACACAAGATTAAATACCACAAAAGTTTGAATGTGGTT
>JBBBDQ010015402.1:0-25232 GCA_037127315.1 Ascarosepion bandense
TTCTCTGCACAGAATACCTAGGACGGCAAAGGACCCAGGTAACGGTTCATGAGATTCCTCACTATATTCTCGGTGAGCACTTAGGGGCATATTTGATGCAACATGGCTCCCATAGTAAGTGTGACTCCGGAATATGAGGTGGGTGAGTGGGAGGTTCGAATTGATGAGAGATCGTGAGGCCTTCACCTCCATTTCCAACTGCTTGTGATGGGAAGAAAACCGACGTGGTTGGAAGTGTGGCGTGATTGGTCACCTCGCCTCTTCCTGCCCAGAGAAGAAGGCCTCTGAGTCCCGCCAAAAGCCAACTCCCCTCAAGCTGAATCCTCTCCTTCCGTAACGCCTGCAATGGGCTCACCTGCGGCTGGCACCGGTGGTAGCCCCGGTTGGGTCTCTTAACGAGCCTACATTGCCTGTGCAAAAGAAGGCGGATGATGCACAGGAATGGCAAGTTGTGGTAGAGTGGGAAAGGGCAGCCCAAGCAGCGGAGTCTCAGTCCCAGATGGCCCCCAAGGACAAGGGCACTAACAGTCCCAAGGGTGAGGCTCGGCTAGCTACGCCAGCAAATTCAGTGAGATGTCCTCAAAGTACGACCCCGGATACGAAACAATCATTAAAAATTAAAGAACTGAATTTAAAAATCAAAGAAGCAGTCAACTCCTAGCTTGTCATCACCTAAAATCAGAGCCCTCCCCCTATCACTAAAATTTCTCCTGTAACCCCGACCAAACTGATTCCCCCTTAAAAATGTAGTCGTCGGTATCCTTTCCCCGATCATGTTTAAAGGGGGTGCCCAACCCTAGAGTTGTTAACAATGGATCTCTTTTTAGCCAGTTTGAATGTCTGGGCCGAGGTCGACTTCACAGGCGAAACTCGTTCGCGACCTCCAGTGCCTGGGGTGGATGAGTATGTGTTTGCAGAGACTCGCTCTAGTCTGTCGAGGGGATTTTCACCTCTTCTCAGCATACAGACGGCTGCTCTAGGGAGCTTCTGGCTTGGCTAAATGCCTTTGAATGCTTCGACTGTACACTTGTTCTCGCGGAGCGCGTCAAGACCACAAAGTCTGGATGTCATAAACAGCAGGCTTTCCCAATCATTGGGGTTATGCGCCCACCAGCAGGTTTTATCCTGATTCCTCTAACGACATCTGACGGGTAGTTGAAGCGGTGACTGGAATGTTGTCCCGATCCTGACAGGGATCGCCAAAGGCCGTGATCGGTACAAACAACCGGATGGTAAAACCACCTCCTGGACTTTAATGATAGCTGATCTTGTCGATAAGGTCTAAATGAGCCTCAACACAGTACGACTGGATCAATAGGGGCAGCTCTGCCTGCGCGCGCTTGCCACTCTCCATCGAGCACCAGTAGACGACTCTAGGGCCTTAGCCGGTCCAAGGCTTTCAGCAGTATAGCTGTTCGGACCATAGGTCAGTCTGGATTTGCACGAAACTGATAAGGCCAGATTAACGGCTGGCAGACTGGAAATTTCAACAAGGTCGTTGTCGACAGAAGCGATTTCAGACCAGCTACTACAAACATAAAGCGGAATATCAAACCGTGGTTGGGAATAAGTGTAATACCCAGCCAACCATTAGTCGTTTGGAAAGCGAACAGCAGGTTGACCAACCGGAGAGGATTAGCAGACGGCACAAAGAAACCAGAGCTGGAAAGGCCATCAACCAGATAGTGGGAAATATTGGGAATAAAGGACGAGCTGGCCTCCTACGGTCACAATCAAGCTCGGCAGTTAGGCCAGTTAAAGTAGATGTCTTCCGAGGCGACAAATATGTCCGCGAATAAACCAGCGACTGCAACACATATCGACAGAGTGTCACACACAGTAATCGTGACCGTGACTGCAAACGATGGCATATGTGAGGCTTTCGGTTCCATTTTCAGACTTTTTACTAAGAGCCCATTCCATAAACAATACATTCCACAGCAACACTTTCGCCGTTAACAGATCGTCCAGATGGCACTCCGTTACCCACCCACAGTTCTTCAGAAATAACTGATCTCTTCTGGAACCAAATGGCTCTTTCATTTCAAGTTACGACCAAAGAAAAGAGCTGGATCACAGCCTGTTCTTCCACTATTTGTCTGAAACACATGCCTTCTAATACGGAAGCTATTGAAAACAGTTTGGGGCAGGAGGACGGAAAAAGAATAATGTATACAGAACGTAAAGGTGATAAAATATTGTTTAAAATATCATAATCTGTACCGGAGATTTCATCCTGCCAATGAATATCGACTAAAATAGCAGCACCGAACCGCAGATGCGTATATTCGTTTCATTCAGTCTTCACGCCTTGTCTTCATCACCATCATCGATCTCGCATGCCTGATACGTGTTGCCTCGGTTTTCCGCCAAACTGATGTCGTCATACGACCGTAGCATTTAGCTTGGTGATTTGGGATGACGCAAGTAGGGTCTCTTGCTATACGGGTGTTATTCTCGTCAGTATTTGATTAGATTCTGTCAGCATCAGCTTAAGATAAAGATCAGATCTGATTGAAAGCGCTTGATATCAACAGATTTTAGCCAATGGTGGGTGACTGTAGCAAGTCTGGTTCGCTGGAATGGGGCAAGTTTTATATGTAAGTCGCTTATAGTACAACAGGTTGATTTTCTGCGAACATTTCCCCACTAAGTTAGATTTCTTTGTGTACCTAATTAATGTGAGTGAATACGTTCCTAGCCTATTTCCGGCTCTTTTGTTTCAAGATTACCAATATAGATGGGAAAGTGTAGAGGACTCACACTAATCCACAATACAGGTGGAAATCTACAGGGGGGAAAACAAGAAAAAGAAAAAAAAAAAAGAGATGACCGACCATATTTTGTTCAAATAAGTCATTACTAAAACAATGACAAAAATGAGAAATTCCATCCCCCTGAAAAGAAGTCTTCAAATGTGGGGAGTCCTATGAAGGCAAAATGAATTCCCCCTCCCCTTTTGCTGAAAACAATGAAAACGTACCAGCGAGAAGTCGAACGAAGACACCGGTGTAGCGGCTGGAGAATCACGATTTGGAGTTCCCCTCCGAAATCGCGTTGTCGATATGACGGTGTTCATTGAGAGCCAAGCAGTACACTCATCCGATTACCGATGGCAGGCTACTGGTCGACCTTGAGGTACAACTGTGTCGGTCTTTCTGCTCGACAAGCAAAAACGAAAAATTTATCTGTGCAGATACATTGATGAAATCATTGATATCCTTGGAGTTAAACCCCAACAGATCATAAAAGAACGGAGATTTCATGTGAGACGTACTGTTGCTCACGCCTGAGGACTGCGCGGATATGACCTCTCGTGATATGATCATCGTGTACGTAGAAAACACGACCCAGGATGAAAAAGTTTTGTTTTTTTTTAAGAAATTTACAAAAAAATAAGTACATAAACAAACAAGAAAATATTCAAATTTAAAAATGTAAGAGCACCCTGTCCATTAGAAACCATCACACCATCTCCACTCCTTCCCAAAACAAAAGATCCAGTCCTGCTGTAACCAAGTCACTTTCCAAGATGACCCCCGCCCCCCAAAAAAAAGAAAAAAAGTACACCTCATCCACAATCTTCCATTACAGCCAAAGTTTCCCCATAACTCAGTTTCTGCTCCTTCACCTTAAATTATCATGCAACAGCTCCGCAAAGGTCCTCACTACCTCCTATCACAGCCAGAAGAGGCAACGAAGCCTATTTTTAGGCAACAAAATAGAAAGCTAACCTTCCATTTAACACTGAAGATGTCTGCCGCATGTCTCCGGGCCAGACAAAGAAACCTAGTATGGACATCGGATATAGGCTTTAAATTACCTGTTATTCATTCTCAAATTGGCGCCAGTGATGTAGACGACTACCGCACAGCGGGGTGTTTTCAGTAATGCAAACTGGCTAAGGCTCTCGGTAAATTTTGGGAATGGTAGATGCGGCATTGAAGACTTTCTCAGACTCCAAATAAGTGTTCCAATAACTTTGACCAATTTTTAATTTTTTTTTAAATTTTTTCTCATTTAACAAAATCAGTCTTTGGCAATTTCCACCATAGAAAGATTTAACAAACGAACAACGTTAAAATTAGGGAAGCTCAATACGAAAATTGACAGGCAAAACAGAAAAATGCATTTCGGGTACTTCGGCGATTAATTTTTTTTCATTCAAACAAACTGAGTTAGTGGCAGATGTGAAAACGCAATTGATGTGCATTGTTTTTTTTAACGTGGACTACCGTTGTTTCTTGCGAGGAAGGAGTGAGTATTTGTCCTTGTTTTTGTTCTGTTTCTTGCCGACAGAAGATTTTCGCTGTGTCCTGCTATGAGGAGACTATGAGGTATTATGGTGTATGTTTATTTACCGTAAAAATACGGTTAGGGCACAAGGTAATATGGTGTATGGTGGACTAATTGATGATGGATGGGTTTTCATGGTGAATGTTCCAAAGAGGTTAAGTCCTGAGTTGGATTAGCTAGTATAGATAATTATTGATGACTAGCCTCAGTTTTTGTCCCCACCAATCATTGGTCTTGTGCCAAAATTGTATAGTGTATACAATAAAGTTCGTGAATGTCGAGAAAAGTGAGCACCCAACCGCTAAGTTGTTTCGTTGTGAGTTTTGTGTAGAGTTCACTATCAAGTTATAGCTAGATCTTATTTTTCGTATGGCAACTTGACGCTAATTGCGACTAATTAATTTCTATTTTCTTTTCTGGTGGTCCAGTTGCCAGCAAGCAACAGACGAAAAGAGGAAAGTTTGGAAGTACCATCAAGGAAGGCGGTGGTCCCATAAATGCCAGACACGCCTGTATCTTCGACCTCAGCTTAGGGAGGGCCAAACCTTATAAAAATATGAGGCGTATTTAGCTTTTATAAAATAGGGAATATAGGCAGTTCATCTTTGTAAATGAACTGCAAACAGTGGAAAACAAGGATAATTTCTCTGCTAACTAAAGATCCAAAAAAACACAGAAGTTTTTATGGGTTAGCAGGAAAAAACTGAGGAGGAGGCCATCAAAAGCTTGAACATTCCGGTTAAAATGTTGGCAAGGAGAAGCCATGCCATGTGAGACGTCCTACTACCAACGGAGGAGGCGGCGAAGCAGTTGGCAGGAGCCACACTAACAACCAAACAGAATACATAGGCATCCGCAAGACCCGAGTTACCTTGCACGGGGTACCCATGGATATTACTGAGGACCACTCGGAAACTTTTTCCAGTATGGGCAGGTGACTGAATTGGTAGCTATTACGAGCAAAGCTGACTCTTACGGGTGATATCACATTACAAGTGACAGTAACTGTAAGGAGTTCGGTGAAATACCGAACATTCTGACCTGCCGTGGCCAGTCGATCTATGTTGTGGAGGGCAAAAGGTCTACTGTTGGCTCTGTTGAGCGTTGGGCCATTTGCTAAAGCCTGCCTGACTAAAACCAGGCAATCGATTCAAGAGCCCAAAGAAGCAGCAAAAGAGGACAAGGCAGATGATGAATGGCAGGGTGAAAGATCCCGAAAGCACAAATCCTCCAATGCAAGCGAGAAATATGATGGTAAATACTAAGCTATAAAGACAAAAATGGACAAGTTAAACAAAACGCGACAAAATATTGACTCTGGAAATGTCATCCGAGAAGAAAGGCAAGAGCTAGAAAATGGTTTGATATACACATTAAGAGATTGTATTCATTGAAAGAACAGGAAATTTGGTATTTTACAGAAACGGAAGGGGTCAACTAACAATACAACTCATTACAAAGTATTTTCATATACAAGTCGCACAAAATTATGTTTCAGAAACGCTGGCGTCCGTTTAGACGCATTTGTTCTGAATTTCCGATTGACCCCGAAAAGTTTCAATACCCGCACCTTTTCGTAGGAAATGAAACATTTTCTGCAGAAAGAGTACATGGTTTAGTCAGAAGATTCCTGCTGCTCGTTAAACCCATTTGTGTTGACTTCGTTTACCCATTTGATTAAGAGAAGTCACACTTTCGATTTCTTTGAGAGAACCTAGAAAAGGTTTTCCACTGAAAATTTAAATATCCTAAGAGTTTTCAGTCACATTAGCTATTCCAAAAGCTAAAACTAGTTTCATCAAAATATAAAATGAGAACATGTGGGGTCGACTCAAGTCCGTTGAACCCGGAGAGTACCATACGTTATACACGCTTGGACGATCATGTCTCGAAAGACATGATCAGTGCAGAAGATTTTTCTCTGCTATAGATTACCATTACTTTCTGCGGTAGACTGGTTGACAACCAAGGCTACAGAACCCAATCTGTGTTGCTATTTAACCCATAGATCGAGGGAGAAGCGACGGACTAATACCTTCCAAAGTGTATTTGCACGTAAGTGATCGCAACGAATACGACTGGAATTCGAACTTGTCTCGATGATTTCTCGTTCCAAGTCGATATCCACTGCACTACAGTCACGTCAGGGATTAAGCGAATTTAAAAAAAAAAAAAAAAAAAAACTTCTGATCGCTTTGTGAAAGCTGTCATATCCGCAATCCCTTTCGACTGATTATGCGTGCATAAGAAAAACGCGATTGGCGTGTAAAAAGTTACATTAAGTATCGTATTCACTATTAGTTGCTAATCGTGGATAGGAATCAAAATGAAAGTCAGACAAGAGATTCAGTCAAACCTAAATTTTTTTTTTACTCTTCTGTACACGTTATAAAGTCAAACGAAAAAGGCAAGATGTTATTTAAGTTCAGTTGAAACAAAATGACAAATGTGTCTTTCCATTCCTAGTTTAAATATTGGCAAGATTTTTCATGGTTAACCTTGGTTTATTTTACACGGGGAAAAAGTTTCTGAAACCTAGAGTTTCACACACAGCTGTCGTCGAGTAACAAAATTCGACTTCAAATTTTGGGGAGGCGGGTAATGGTCTGTTAGTCTTCCAAGAAACCTTTTGACCCGGAGGTTTAGGTCACAAAGTCGTAAATCTAAATGAACATTTTTAATCAACGGGTAGGGTTGGCAATATTAAGAAAGCATCGGACTTTCAAGCTATCTATTCAATCGCCAGCGCCAATATCACGAGTTTAAAACGGCTAAAGTTTTCTTCCTGTTTAGAAGAATGGAGATTTTTGTTTCCTTATAACCAAGATGACGGAAAGATTTTCAATGATAGTGGAACCAAAGACTTTCCTTGTGATATAAATCTCCGATCGAGATGTAGAGGAAGGTTCCTTTAAAGACAAAGAAGGACACGACGTTTGATGAGAGCGTGAATTCGTTTTTCAAAAAAAAAAAAAAAAAAAAAAAAAAAACACGAAATCCAAAACTCAGAAAGCACTGTTGTACGAGGAAGAATCCAACAGACAATGAAATAAAGATTTTATGGAATGAGTAATATTCCACCTCAAAGAAACACGGCAAATAGATAAAAATGATCAAAGGCATCACGCGTTAAAAAATAAAAAATATTTGCAAGATTGAAGTTGCCTAAGAAGGTGCCCTTAAAGGATTTTGAAGTTACTAAATCCTGAACCGAAATGCCATCCTTTTGAGCGGAAAATTCAGCTTTTCGAATTGAAAACTAAGGCAAAGACCTTGAAAATGAACTCGTTTCGAAGCTAAAAGATGAGCATTTGATTTGAACGATTTTCTTACAGCAACACTGCAGGGGTTGCTATTGGGTTTTGGAATAGCTAGCGAACAAACTTCAATCGGAGCGTGAAGCTCGTTTTAGTTCAACAGGTCATTTTACGACAGTTTTTCATTTTGGGGTGAAAGAAGCCACTGGCGGCGTTTAATAGAAGTCCTTTTAAATGGACAACTGACAGGTTTTGGTTGAGCTTTGTTTAACGGCATACCTGTGGGTTACTTAATGCCAAAAATGTGGGGGTTTCAGATATTTTTCTAATGTTCAGTTACATTGAGAAGGTTGATTTATATTTTAATGAGAAAATTTTAATTTATTTTGTTTTTCATTTTAGAACTTCAGATGTTTTCTAGTTCTGTATTCAAAGTATTGGTCATGTTTTTTTCCTTCAAAAATATACTGTTGGTAATATTTTAAAAAATATGTATATTTTTCTAGAAATTCTATTTTTATACTTTCATGATGTTTCACCAAGATTTGAGGGTTAACTATTTGCCCATAGCTGGAATCCTAACAGTTGCTACCACTCCTGGTCAGGGTGGACCTGGAACAGCAGCAATTAAGAGGTGGTTCCATGCTCCTCACAACCTCGCAATCAGATAAATTTCTGCTGCCGGATGCAGTTTACCGTCATATCCAGGACCGACAGGTTTTGTTTTGAATTATTTGTCCAAGACAAAGTTATTTTTAATCGGACCTAGGCTAAAGACAAAGAAACCAACCGAAGAGTCATGAAAAGTTAGCCTGAAGCAGTTCAGGTCATTCAGCTTTTGGCCGACTAAAAACGCTACTGATGCTTATGCCAAATTTTGCAACTCTCATTCACTTGCCAGAAAAGAGCCGGTATAAAGTCCTCAACTGGTGAGACATAAGGCAAAGTTACGCGTATACAAGTCAGGGATTTTTAAAAGTGTCCAAACGCTCAGACGAATTTCACGGGACCAATTAGTGGCGCTCAGAAGCAAAAATAGATTTTTTTCTTTGCACAATTTTTTTTTCCATTTTAAGAAACAAGACTGTTACTTCCAACTGCTAAAAGAAATTAGAAGATGAAAATAGTAAGTTTTTTATATTCTTTGCTTTAATCTTTCAGAAAAGATGGCGGATTATATAAGTGGCCCCGAACTATGTAAGGCAGGATCGTTCAATCCCTTAAATTTGTGTTTACTATATCGCCATACCAGATGGTATTTAAACGTCAACTTAATTATTTCCTAACGCAAAGAGACCTCGCATGTTCTAAACGGTAGCTTAGGTCAGTGTTACTTGGATGTGCGTTAAGAACGACGTTAATTATAATTTAGGAATAAATGTTCGTAAGTATCTGAAAGGTCGAACAGGTAGAAATCGATTTATGTTTAACTGAATGGTTGACATGTTTAATTGGATTATGAGTAAAACAGATATCCACAAATACAGTTAGGCGCACGAATCCAATAAAATGAGAAAGATAAGGAACTCAAATCCTGAAATTGTTAGAAATTTCAACCTATCTGCTGACAGATTTCAACGCAGAAAAAGTGACAGGTTATATAATATATCCGTGATAATATTCGAACAAAGTTGGGTGTATAAAACCTGGTCATGAAAGTGGTAAATAATGTCACGGGTCTTTCAGCAGCTTTTAAGATGTTGATTTGATTTGTTGGGTTTTATCAAACCCAAAACTTCGATCCAAAAAGAAACAGTTTAAGTGCCACATTTTTCCGATTTCAGCCTCCAGTTCACTGTATTTAGTTTTCCATTAAGCTTAGAGATGTCTATGTTACTTGGTACGCTAATGTAATTGTGTAAAGTTTTTTTTCTTCTATGTCTGCTTGAATTGTTCGATCTATGAATAAAGCCCCAGAAAATGTCAATCGTTGTGGTTTATGAGCCCAACGATCGGGACGAGTGTCGTTTTTCCGTCAGTTTGTTTTGAGCATTTTATTCCCTCCTCTTTTCATATCATTGAATATATTTTTATATTGCACATAGAAGCAAATTTATACATTTGTTTGGTTTCCCCACTTTTTTTTAGGGTGTCCTGTAAATATATGGTATTGTGGTGCGTGAAGAATTGGGTAGTGATGGATGGGTTCTTGTGGTGAATCAAGAAATTGTAATGCAATGAGAAGTCGTGAATCTGCTTAGCTAGGTATAGGAGAGTAAAAGAGTAATACCAACCTCATCCCATCCCCCTTTCGGCCTTGTGCAAAACTTACTGTAAAAACAAATATACGCTTATCTGTTTCGCAGGTTAATTGTGTAATATTTTATTCCGAAAACCTTTGTGACTGAGCAAGTTTCTTTCTACATTTCTTTTTGTTTTCGTTTAATTTTTGAATCTGTGCATGATTTGCGAACTTTCGTTTTTCTTGCTATGGTAAGACCACAATGGATGAAACTCTAACGAGAATTAGCGGTATCGTTCAAAACGCCGTACGTTTGAACAACAACGGTCGAGAAAACAAATAAGAAAATGCGGTCAACTATGACCAAACGAAAGTAAAATAACGGCAATTCATTACAATCCCGGATTGTTTGATATCGTTGCAGCAAAGAATCTCCTGTTGACACCAGACGTGAAGACGCGAAAACTTGTCGGTGTCAACAGGGAGACTATGGAGGGGCGCTACATAATCTGAAAATTTTAGCCAAGCGTTCCCGTTCAATGTGGGATATGATTCTTGCAACTGAGGAAGAGGCGAAGAGTCTAGCAGGCAGCATTCTGATAAAGTGACAGATTACAAAATGAATATTTAGGCACAAGACGAAGTCCGACTGTCGTCCTTGAGTGCCACTTGATACATCTAGCGACTATATGGGAAGCTTTTTCGCACAGTTTGGATTTGGTGGAGGAGGTGAATCGGATAGTCAGTTAAACGGGAGTACCCACAGAGGATTTCGAACTGCAAGTGGTACTAAACTGAAAAGAATTAGTAAGGATCCCTGGGATATATTGTGTAGGGTAAGGAGGATATTCGTCGTAGTGAAGAGAAGAAAGCCCTACTGCTGAACGTGTGGGGTAGCAGAGCACTTGGCAAAAATGTGCCCAAAAAGAAATCCAGTGGCGAAACCGGTAGCATCGGTGACGGAGAAAGTTTTAGCAGTTGGGATGAAGTGGTGGTAGCGGCAGACAATACCAGCCAGGAACCAGCGAATGAATGGACTGCTGTAGTGAGGAGTGGGTGGGGAAGCGTCGTCCCGTCCTTCTCAGCAAGACAGAAAATAAAAAGTCACCTTTGGGGGGGGGGGGGGACGAAAAAAACTAGAAAGCAACATGAACCAGTAGACTAAGCAACAAGTAGAGATGGAGTGCAAAGAAATCCCCCCCCCCGGCTCGGTTGTCATCGGTGAAGCAGGCGAGGGAGGACGAGGAAAAAGCAGAAAAGGCCCTGGTTGGCAGCAAGACCCAATCTGCCCCTGCAAAACAAATTAACATTCTTCTTTCCCTCTTTCGAGGTCTTCTACTCCTCCCCAAACTTTTCCCACAGCCCTTTCAAAATTAAAGGTGCAAAGAATAAATGATTTCGTGACGGAAAAAGTGTATTGCGGACAGACAAGTCCTGGAGAAGGTCCTTTCATCCAAAAGCAGGCCCTCCTAAGGCCTTTGTTTAAATATACTGCTGTATATAGGAAATCGAATGAGAACTCCAGGAACGACCCCAGGGTGATCACCCTAATTAGAAGAAGGGGTAGCATTCTGAAAGTATGGGATCACCGTTCAGAGAGCGAAAATTTCTTTTTTCGACCTCAGGATGGCTGAAATTGTGTCTCCAGAATTGAAATAAAGGTCTACATTATGCAGGGTTGTCCTAGTTTTGATCCATCCCTCTTGATATAGGGGTGTTAAAACTCACATTCTATGGACATCGGTGGCATTGTTTCAGAACGACGAATTACGTCCGATATGAGTAGCGATAGCCTGAGACAATCCGTTGTCTTCTCCCCGCAGATTTCCGGTTAGTATATGCATAAGGAATCCGTCTTGAATGTAAGAGGCCTGAGAGATCGGGTTAAGGCTGCCAGCCTGCTTCGTGATCTCTTGTCCTTCGGATTAGATGGGGCTGCGATCCAGGAGGACACTTCGTTTGCAAAGTTGATGCTCGTGTGCTGTATTCATTATACGGAGAACAGCAAGCCCGTGATGTTTCCTGATTGGTTAAACGTAACGTGTGTACCCAACGACCGGGACAAGCGTATCCCGTTTTTCCGTCAGTTCGGGCTGTTCCTGGTGAGTTCTTCGCGATTAGTTTTAGTTGGGACTGGAATGCCGTTCTGACCCCAAGCTAGGTGTAGGGGCGGGGAGATAGCGGGAGGTCGAGTGATCGTAAGCCTGGCTGATCTGATCGACGATTTCGGCCTCGTCGACAGATACCGGTTCGATCACCCTGGGCGGAATATAGATATCCGAGGGGATATAGAGAGCTAACTATCTGGGTAGACGGCTATCTGGATAAAATGTTAGTGAGAAGGGCCGATCTAGATCTGTTTATTGTGGTCCAAGTAGCCTAACTAGTGAAACAAACTCGTTTGAGCCCGAGTGACGTTAGATCGTGGGTCTAGATTAGCTGGACACTGGAAGTTCAACTTGTCTTATTTGACCAGCTAGATTAGTGGGGGTGGTTATCGGGAATAGATGGTGGGAGAGGCTTAAGAATAGCATTGAGTCTTTCACCGCTGACTATATCTATAGAATTCCCATTAAGACTTATCAATGTGACGACACTTGATTGTCTGACGAAGCCATGAACATGGGCGCTAAAAAGACAAAGAGGATGACGAGGGAAAAAGGCATGAAACAGGGAGAAGTTTTCTGGACGAAGTAGGGTGGAGAAGTCGGAAGGACCATCAAAATTAGCTTCCGTCCCTACTTCGCCAGAACGACCAAAATCATATGCTGCGAAACTCAAGAACCTCCGTTGTTTCCCACAAAAACATTCGCCTTCCTGCTTCCCTGCACTCATTCCACTCACCTCCCTAGCAAGAGAAAATACCGCTTCTTGGTAGGGGTAACCTACCAAGAAAGAAATCATTCCCCAAGGGGTGAATGTCTTTCAGGTAGACAGAAGGTTGCTGTTATCCCACAGAAAAAACAAATATTGATTATTTTCTTTGAAGTGA
Organism: Ascarosepion bandense; assembly: GCA_037127315.1. NCBI lineage: Eukaryota > Metazoa > Mollusca > Cephalopoda > Sepiida > Sepiidae > Ascarosepion > Ascarosepion bandense. Next base: position 12,728 of record JBBBDQ010015402.1, read on the forward strand.
TTTTAGCTGAGAGAACCGGGAAATGAAGAAAAAGGGAATGTATAAGCCAGGTGGAAAAGCCCATCATAACCACCTGGAAAGAGAAAGGAGGAAGGGCATGACGATGCTCTTGGAGGGTCTCCGTGAACTGGTTTCTGCAGTGAGGGATGGCAAAATGGCCTCTCAAAAGAAAATATTGGATGAGGTAAGGAAGTACTCAAAAGTGGGGGAAAAACTTTCATATCTGAAAGAAAAGCAAAAAAAATATAACTTGGAAAGAAAGAGACGGAATCTGGAAGCCGAACTCGCTTAAGTTGATCCTAAACGGTAAAAAGAAAGTTATTTTCCCCCCGCTTTACTTTCATACATTTGAATATTTAAAAATACCTTAACTATTTTTCAAAAATTTTCTGTGTGTGCATGTAAGAGATTATTTCAGTCATGACAACTTCGAAGTTATTTGAAGGCATTATTACGATGTCTTCAGTCTTCGTTTTTATTTTATTTTTTGGTCGTCACAGAATTTCGAAGTCGGCACGACTGAAATTGACACTACTCAGGTGACAAAGTTCTCCACAAAGTTTATTAACGCTTAATCTTGCTATCAAGCACTTTATGATAAATCTGCTTGCCAAAATGCCTTCCAATAATAAACTACTGAAAAAAAACATCAATTTTGAGACTAAGCATCAATACAATATAACACATACGCTGAAGACACGTTCAGCGAAGTTGCAATCATTTGTAAATTTGAGTCAAGCTGTTTTCAAATTTCTGAAATTTATGTTCAATTGAATTTTTATGGATAATTTTAGGAGTTCTGGTTATCTGGAAACAGGTGCAGGATGTCTGCTAAGGACCTTCACAAACTTATGACAGATCAATACTGAAAAAATATAGGAGATGAAAAATTGATGAAGCTATTCAACAACCTCGAATTGTCTCCTCAGAGATCACTCAGAAGTTCTGTCCAGTCCTTTGATGATTGTGAAGAGGCTATCAATGTTGAGACGTGAAGTTCATTTCTGATCTTCCAGTCTGAACACACACGACCAACAGCAATACGTTTTGTCGCTAACAGGATCGTCCCGGTGGCAATTCTGTTACCCTCTTCCATTGTACTTCAGAAAGAAAGTTGTTTCTTCTGGAACCCTATGGCCTTTTCTCTTGGCTTTCAAGCCGAGTATCTTAGGAAAACTATCTGATCAAGGAGATCTACTTTTCCCAATTACTTGCAATTAGAATTCATTCATAACTATATATAATCTCAGTAATGGAGATTCTTATCCTGCAAGTGACATTCGGTCATTCAGTGATGAATTTTAAAGTTTCATTGTCTAATTTTTTTTAGCACAATTTCAACGGTCTGCTTCCATAAAAAACAATGGACAAAGCTTAGGAAAGTCCCAAATCTCTTTCGCCTATCCTGGCGTATTTGTCTCCATTACCAGGGTTACTTTTTTGGCTTTAACTTCAGGCAAGCATTTTCTATTGCGAAGCTCATGAATGATTTTTTACACATGAGTATTTTAGTGTCGGGATGTTTTCTATTTAATACCTTGTATTCGGAGACTTTCAGGAATATTTGTGGCCCTGAAAACGGCCGTTTGTGATTGTTACTGAATTTCTAACTGGCTGTTCAACCCTCACTGCTGAGCTGCTTTTCCAAGTAAAGGTCCTGCATGATGTAGTCTCGCACTAACCTCATATTTGTTCAATTCATAGCAATCAGCTACATCATTAACATATGAAATCTTATGAAATGGATCTAGAAAATTAATGTGGCCAACATAAGCATGATTTACGCCATCAATTGTCCGAATAGATTATATCGTCTGTCCAACTATTTGGCCATGCAATATGTCATGCAGTCCTTCTGCATATTTCGGAAATTCACTTTTTAAAAACAGACATCTGCACACTTTTGAAGGTTTGGAGTTTATTCTGCAGCTGCGATCTTTCAATTTTTGCTACTTTTCATCTTTCTCCTACTTATCTTCCTGTACACCTTCACCTGCCCCCCCCTTTTGGTCCAGTCCTCAGCCTGCTGTATTTAAGTGCCAACTTCAAGCAATGTTGAAACTGCTGGGCATCCAGATCATCGATGCATTTTCTGACCCAGTTTCGCTTGGCCGTTATGATATCACTTATGCTGAGACATACGCATTTGGCGCAAGCTTCTTCCGTTCACAAAATTCACCGATGATGCTTTCAGCCAGCATGGTGTGCTGCCTCACCGATGTTGTATTTGACTCACACAAAGAATCGAACATGCTGAACTTTTTATACTGCTCGCTTAAGACTTCCATGCTTTTAAGCAGGCAGTCACCATTTTCTGGAATAAAGGTTTGTTCTTAGGTGGAATCAGTATTGATTCTTTGATATTACTTGGCAATTGATTTCCAAACAAGTCTTTATCACGTTGAAGGATCACGTTTGGGGTCTGATAGTACCTTCAATTATCAATGACACCCTTGACAATATTCAGGGTGTCAACAGGGTCTTTTTGGCTATTGATATCAGTGTAGTGATATATGTGCTAATCTTCTGCCTAGTCAGTCATGTCTTCCCGAAAGAGACATGATTGCCCAAGCGTGCTTCATGTATGGCACTTAACTGACTGAATGTGCACATCTGCCTGGAAGGCGTCTCCAACGACACAAGATGGGAAGTTAATGGGGTTGTCAATAACAACACAGCTCACATGTTTTCCATCCTGTGTCGTGGAATCAAATATTAAAGTGCAGTTATCTGCCCTTTTTTTATTTCAATGATTTACTAAATGTATTTACTTTGATTCAGAGTGAAACGAAGTAGCAGTAGGGGTTGATGTGGTAGTAGGGAGGATGGAACTGGTGGTAGTAGAGAGAATTGCAGGGGAAATTTTTGTATCAGTCAGGGATGCACTAATAGAACCAGGAGATGTAGTGGTGGTAGCAGGAAAAGATGCAGATGCAATGGTGGCAGTAGGAGTTGATGTGGTAGTAGGGAGGATGGGAACTGGTGGTAGTAGAGAGAATTGCAGGGGAAATTTTTGTATCAGTCAGGATGCACTAATAGAACCAGGAGATGTATTGGTGGCAGCAGGAAAAGATGCAGATGCAATGGTGGCAGTAGGAGTTGATGTGGTAGTAGGGAGGATGGAACTGGTGGTAGTAGAGAGAATTGCAGGGGAAATTTTTGTATCAGTCAGGGATGCACTAATAGAACCAGGAGATGTAGTGGTGGCAGCAGGAAAAGATGCAGATGCAATGGTGGCAGTAGGAGTTGATGTGGTAGTAGGGAGGATGGAACTGGTGGTAGTAGAGAGAATTGCAGGGGAAATTTTTGTATCAGTCAGGGATGCACTAATAGAACCAGGAGATGTATTGGTGGCAGCAGGAAAAGATGCAGATGCAATGGTGGCAGTAGGAGTTGATGTAGTAGGGAGGATGGAACTGGTGGTAGTAGAGAGAATTGCAGGGGAAATTTTTGTATCAGTCAGGGATGCACTAATAGAACCAGGAGATGTATTGGTGGCAGCAGGAAAAGATGCAGAGATGCAATGGTGGCAGTAGGAGTTGATGTGGTAGTAGGGAGGATGGAACTGGTGGTAGTAGAGAGAATTGCAGGGGAATTTTTGTATCAGTCAGGGATGCACTAATAGAACCAGGAGATGTAGTGGTGGCAGCAGGAAAAGATGCAGATGCAATGGTGGCAGTAGAGTTGATGTGGTAGTAGGGAGGATGGAACTGGTGGTAGAGAGAATTGCAGGGGAAATTTTTGTATCAGTCAGGGATGCACTAATAGAACCAGGAGATGTATTGGTGGCAGCAGGAAAGATGCAGATGCAATGGTGGCAGTAGGAGTTGATGTGGTAGTAGGGAGGATGGAACTGGTGGTAGTAGAGAGAATTGCAGGGGAAATTTTTGTATCAGTCAGGGATGCACTAATAGAACCAGGAGATGTAGTGGTGGCAGCAGGAAAAGATGCAGATGCAATGGTGGCAGTAGGAGTTGATGTGGTAGTAGGAAAGGATGGAACTGGTGGTAGAGAGAATTGCAGGGGAACACTTTTGTATCAGTCAGGGATGCACTAATAGAACCAGGAGATGCAGTGGTGGCAGCAGGAAAAGATGCAGATGCAATGGTGGCAGTAGGAGTTGATGTGGTAGGGAGGATGGAACTGGTGGTAGTAGAGAGAATTGCAGGGGAAATTTTTGTATCAGTCAGGGATGCACTAATAGAACCAGGAGATGTATTGGTGGCAGCAGGAAAAGATGCAGATGCAATGTGGTGCAGTAGGAGTTGATGTGGTAGTAGGGAGGATGGAACTGGTGGTAGTAGAGAGAATTGCAGGGGAAATTTTTGTATCAGTCAGGGATGCACTAATAGAACCAGGAGATGTAGTGGTGGCAGCAGGAAAAGATGCAGATGCAATGGTGGCAGTAGGAGTTGATGTGGTAGTAGGGAGGATGGAACTGGTGGTAGAGAGAATTGCAGAGGAAATTTTTGTATCAGTCAGGGATGCACTAATAGAACCAGGAGATGTAGTGGTGGCAGCAGGAAAAGATGCAGATGCAATGGTGGCAGTAGGGGTTGGATGTGGTAGTAGGGAGGATGGAACTGGTGGTAGTAGAGAGAATTGCAGGGGAAATTTTTGTATCAGTCAGGGATGCACTAATAGAACCAGGAGATGTATTGGTGGCAGCAGGAAAAGATGCAGATGCAATGGTGGCAGTAGGGGTTGATGTGGTAGTAGGGAGGATGGAACTGGTGGTAGTAGAGAGAATTGCAGGGGAAATTTGTATCAGTCAGGGATGCACTAATGGAACCAGGAGATGTAGTGGTGGCAGCAGGAAAAGATGCAGATGCAATGGTGGTAGGAGTTGATGTGGTAGTAGGGAGGATGGAACTGGTGGTAGTAGAGAGAATTGCAGGGGAAATTTTGTATCAGTCAGGGATGCACTAATAGAACCAGGAGATGTAGTGGTGGCAGCAGGAAAAGATGCAGATGCAATGGTGGCAGTAGGGGTTGATGTGGTAGAGAGGATGGAACTGGTGGTAGTAGAGAGAATTGCAGGGGAAATTTTTGTATCAGTCAGGGATGCACTAATAGAACCAGGAGATGTATTGGTGGCAGCAGGAAAAGATGCAGATGCAATGGTGGCAGTAGGAGTTGATGTGGTAGTAGGGAGGATGGAACTGGTGGTAGTAGAGAGAATTGCAGGGGAAATTTTTGTATCAGTCAGGGATGCACTAATAGAACCAGGAGATGTAGTGGTGGCAGCAGGAAAAGATGCAGATGCAATGGTGGCAGTAGGGGTTGATGTGGTAGTAGGGAGGATGGAACTGGTGGTAGTAGAGAGAATTGCAGGGGAAATTTTTGTATCAGTCAGGGATGCACTAATAGAACCAGGAGATGTAGTGGTGGCAGCAGGAAAAGATGCAGATGCAATGGTGGCAGTAGGGGTTGATGTGGTAGTAGGGAGGATGGAACTGGTGGTAGTAGAGAGAATTGGTAGGGGAAATTTTTGTATCAGTCAGGGATGCACTAATACAACCAGGAGATGTAGTGGTGGCAGCAGGAAAAGATGCAGATGCAATGGTGGCAGTAGGGGTTGATGTGGTAGTAGGGAGGATGGAACTGGTGGTAGTAGAGAGAATTGCAGGGGGAAATTTTTGTATCAGTCAGGGATGCACTAATAGAACCAGGAGATGTAGTGGTGGCAGCAGGAAAAGATGCAGATGCAATGGTGGCAGTAGGGGTTGATGTGGTAGTAGGGAGGATGGAACTGGTGGTAGTAGAGAGAATTGCAGGGGAAATTTTTGTATCAGACAAGACAGCAGAGGCATCAGTCAGGGATGCACTAATAGAACCAGGAGATGTAGTGGTGGCAGCAGGAAAGATGCAGATGCAATGGTGGCAGTAGGGTTGATGTGTAGGGAGGATGGAACTGGTGGTAGGAGAGAATTGTAGGGGAAATTTGTATCAGTCAGGGATGCACTAATAGAACCAGGAGATGTAGTGGGTGGCAGCAGGAAAAGATACAGATGCAATGGTGGCAGTAGGGGTTGGCGTGGTAGTAGGGAGGATGGAATTGGTGGTAGTAGAGAGAATTGCAGGGGAAATTTTTGTATCAGATAAGACAGCAGAGGCATCAGTCAGGGATGCACTAATAGAACCAGGAGATGTAGTGGTGGCAGCAGGAAAAGATGCAATGGTGGCAGTAGCTGATGTGGTAGGGAGGATGGAACTGGTGGTAGTAGAGAGAATTGCAGGGGAAATTTTTTCTATCAGACAAGACAGCAGAGGCATCAGTCAGGGATGCACTAATAGAACGAGATGTAGTGGTGGCAGCAGGAAAAGATGCAGATGCAATGGTGGCAGTAGGGAAGCTGATGTGGTAGTAGGGGGGATGGAACTGGTGGTAGTAGAGAGAATTGCAGGGGAAATTTTGTATCAGACAAGACAGCAGAGGCATCAGTCAGGGATGCACTAATAGAACCAGGAGATGTAGTGGTGGCAGCAGGAAAAAGATGCAATGGTGGCAGTAACAGCAAAAGGAGAAAGAAAATGTAGAACAAGCAACATGATTGGCTACCTGCTTGCATATGCCATAAAATTACAAATGCCACAAAATTATTTCCTCTCTAGACATAGGTGGAATAAATACCTCGTGATTGTGACAGGAAGGAAACAAACGTGTTGGAAGTGTGGCAACATTTATCACTTCACCTATTCCTATCCAGAGAAGGCCTTGAAGTCCTGTCTGATACCAATCCTCCTCGAACTGAATATTTTTCAAAGCTGCAATAGGTCTGCCTGTCTGTGGCTGGTACCGGTGGCCAAAACCAAAAAGTTCTGGTTCGATATATCTCAAAGACAACATTACCTGTGCAGGAGAAGGTGAACAATGCAAAGGAATAGCAAGTCGTAGAAAGAGTAACAGGGAAGCACTCAGCTGTGCAATCTCGGTCCCCCTGAAGCCCCCCCCCCCATGGACAAAGGCTCGAACAGTATTGGCGGGTAAGAGTTTGCTTAGCTATACAGAGAAACTTGAACAGTATAGAAAGTACGACCCGATAAAAAACTAAAAAAAAACTAAAAGAAAAAAATTAAAGAAAAAAGTTAAAACTTAAACATCCCGTCCATTAGACTACATCACACCACCACTACTTTCTAAAAATAAGGATCCCATCCTGCTGTAACTAAGTCGCCTTCCAAGATGACTCACCTGAAAAACAAAGTCAAGTACACCTCGTCCACAATCTTCCATCACAGCCGAAGTTTACCATAACTCACCTTCTGCTCCTTCACCTTAGCACAGGCAAATTAGCATGCCAGTGTTACGATCCATGACCACAAGCCCGCAAAATATGTCTCCCTTAAAAGGTCCTCACTACCTACTCACTCCGTATCACAGCCATCTATCCATCTTCAGCCAAATCTCCAGAAAGAAAAAATCACAAACCAGAAGAGGCAACGAAGCCTATTTGTGGGCAACAAAATAGAAAGCTAACCTTCCATTTAACACCGAAGATTAGCGGACCAGACAGAAAGAAAGAACCAAGCAGTATGGAAATCGGATATAGGCGACAGCGGGTGTTTTCAGTAATGCGAACTGGCTAAGGCTCCTGGCAAATTTGGGGGAATGGTAGATGAGGCATTGAAGACTTTCTTCGACCTAAATAAGTGTTCCAATAACTATGACCAATTTTAAATAGGAATTCAGTTCGAGCGTCGATTTGTGTGTGTGTGTGTGTGTGTTTACACATTTCTTTCAGATTCAATAACAGTCTTTGGCAATTTCAGCCCTGGTAAGATTAAGCAAACGAACAACGTGTTAAAATTAAGGAAGCCTGTCGTTCAAACAAATGCATTTCTGGCATTTTGCGATTTTTTATTTTTTTAATAATTCAAACAAACTGAGTGGCAATGTGAAAACAATGTGGATTTTTTTTTTTATTTACGTGGACTACCATTGTTTATTGCGAGGAACGATCGAGTTCCTGATCTGATTTAACGTACATTTCGTCCTGCTTTTGTTTCGTTTTGGGGACAGAAAATTTTCTGCTGTGTCCTGCTGTGAGGAGACTGGGGTAATATGATATATGGTGGATTAATTAATGATGGATGGGTTTTCATGGAGAATGGAAGATTCCAAAGACTGATTAAGTCCTGGAGTTGGATTAGCTAGGTATAGGATAGTTGAAGGATGACTTCTCAGCTCGGTTTTGTCCCCACCAATCATTGTATAGTGTATACAATAAATCACGTGAACGTCGAGAAAGGAAGGAGCTCCCCAACCGCTAAGTGTTTCCGTTGTGGGTTTTATGTAGAGTTCTGCATTAAGTTACGGGCCGATTTTTTTTCGTATGCCAACTTGACGCTAATTGTGACTAATTTTCATTTTCTTTCCTGGTCGTCCAGTTTCCAGCAAGCAACAGACGGAAACAAGAAAGTTTGGAAGTACCATCAAAGATGGCGGAAGCCCCATAAAGTCCGGACACGCATGTACCTTCGACCTCAGCTTAGGGAGGGGCCAAACTCCTAAAATAGAATGAGGCGTATTTAGCCTCTATAAAGAAAATACTATCAGCAGTTCATCTCGGTAAATGAACAGCAAACAACGGGAAAAATGATTATTTCCCTGCTAACCAAAGATCCAAACTCAACTTTGTTATGGGTGAACAGGGAAACTGAGGAGGAGGCCATCAAAAGCCTGAACATTCCAGCTAAAATGTTGGCAAGAAGCAGCCATGCCATGTGAGATGTCCTGCTACCGACAGAGGAGAATGCGAGGCAGTTGGCAGGAGCCACACTAACAACTAAACGGAATACATGGGCACCCGCAAGACCCGAGTTACCTTGCATGGGGTGCCCATAGATATTACTGAGGTCCACCCGGAGACTTTTTTCCCCAGTATGGCTAGGTGACCGACGTGGTAGCTATTATGAGCAAACCTGATCTCCTTACGGGTGATGGAACACTACAAGTGACATTAAGCCGTAAGCAGTTCGGTAAAACAACGAACATTCTGACCTGCCGTGGCCAGTCGATCTATGTTGTTGTGGAGGGCGGAAGGCCTTACTGTTGGCTCTGACTAAAAACCAGACACAATCGACTCAAGAGCCCAACTAGAACAAGACTCAGTAGCCTAAACAAGCAGCAAAGAAGGACAAGGCAGATGGTGAATGGCAGGGCGAAAGAGCCCGAAAGCAAACCTCCCACTATCCAATCAAAATGTCCCACAGAATAAAAGATCACCCCCCCCCCCTAAAAAAAAAAAAAAAAAAAAAAAGAAAAGAAAGGGACAGCAGCAGCAGGAAAAACAGTAACAGCCGTCCTCCCAAAAGGTTAAAGTAGCCACAACAGAGGGAGAAAAAAATGGATACGGAGGAAGTGCCTGCGCCCCGCTCCTCATCTTTGAAAAGAGATGACAAGGGAAAGTCATGAAACACGGAGAAGTTTTCTGGACAAAGTAAACGGTGAAGTTGGAAGGACCATCAAAATCAGCTTCACCAGAACGGCTAACATATGCTGCGAAAGTGAAGAGCCTTTCCCATTCCCTACACTCACCTATTGCAAAAGCACAAAATACCCCTTCCAAGAAAAAGAAATTATCTCCAAAAGGGAAATATCTGTCAGGTTGACAGAATGGTAGTTGAAAGCGGCCTGTCGTCCCACAGAAATAATGTATATTGATTTTCGTTTTTAAAGCGCTTTTACCAAAAAATGTATGCGCCAGGAGGAAAAAGCCCATCATAACCACCTGGAAAGAGAAAGGAGGAAGGGCATGACGATGCTCTTGGGTCTTCGTGAAATGGTTATAAAAAATGGTTTAAGAATTTAATTTTTAAAGTTTCATATTAAATTTTTAGGTATTGCGAATTTACAGAGCTACCGACTTAATTTTGATTGTATATCGATTTATTTCTTTAAAGTGCCTTTTTTAGCCGAGGAGAACGGGGAAAATAAACAGAATAGTATAAGCCACGTGGAAAAAGCTCATCATAACCACCAGGAAAGAGAAAAGGAGGAAGGGCATGACGATGCTCTTCCAGGACCTCCAGTGAAGGATGACAAAAAGGCCTCTAAAAAGAGAAATACTTGAGGAGGCAACTAAGTACATCAAAAAAGAAAAAACGATTTTTCTTTCATATCTGAAAGAACAGCCAAGAAATATAACTTTGAAAAGAGACGGAAACTGGAAGCCGAAATCGCTTCAGGTCCAAAAGGTAAAAAGATACTTTTATTCATTTACTTCCCCCCTTTTACTTTCATGTCTTGATATTTACAAATACCTTAAGTAGCTTTTCAAGATCGATCGATCTCTCGCTGTATAAGAGATTATTTCAGTCATGCAGACTTCGTAGTTCTGTGAAAGCATTATTGTAATGTCTTCGTTTTTATTTTTTTGCCTTCACGGAATTTCAAATTTGACACGAATGAAATTAATACTACTTAGCTGACATTCTTTTCAATATTAATTCTGTTTAAGCTTAATCTTTATTTTGATATCGAGCACTTTGACAAAAACCTGCTTGCCAAAAAATGCCTTTCTACCAATAAACTACTGAAAAACAAACTGATACAGGATATACACTGAAGACATGTTCAGCAAAGGTGCAATCATTTGTAAATTTGGCAGAAAACTTTCTGCCAATCAGTAAAATGTAAAAAATAACTTTGTTCAAATTTTATGTACTAGTCTCAAGTTGCTTGGAATTTCGAAATTTTATGCTTAATTTCCAGGAATTCTGGTTGTCGGAAAGAGGCGTAGATTGTGGCGCCAAGGATCTTCAAAGATGTGAGACCAATATCGAAAAGAAAAAAAAATATAGGAGATGAGAAAGTTGATAAAGCTATTCGAATTGTCTCAGATAATTCAGAGATCCTGACCAACCCTCTGATGATTGTGGAGAGATGATCAATGTTGAGACGAAGTTCATTTCGTCTTCTGGGCTGAACACACGACCACCAGCAAAACGTTTTGTTGCTAACATGATCACCCCGGTGGCAAATCTGTTGCCCTCCTCCAGTGTTCTTTAATCAGAAAGAACTATGGCTGTTTCTTCTTGAACCCTATGGCCTTTTCTGTTGGCTTTTCAAGCTGAGTGTGAGGAAACCTATTGGACTAAAAGTGTCTTTTTCTAACTACTTGTCTGAAAACACGAAAGTTTATTGTGAATACGGAAGCTATTGAAATATTTGGGCTGGAGAACTTTGAAAAAGAAAGTGTTATAACGTAAAAGGATAAATGTTGAGCGAATATCTATCTGTAATCTCAGTGATGGTGATTCTTATTTTGCCAAGGACATTCGGTCATTATGAATACTATATTACAACTTTAGTGATGAATTTTAAGGTTATTTTAATTTTTTAGCACTGCAATTTCAATGTTCTGCTTCCATTAAGAAAATAATGGAGAAAGCTTATAAAAATCCAGAATCTCCTTCGCCTATCCTGGTGTATCTTTCCTTCCAGGGTTTCTTCTCGCTTTAACTTCAGGCAAGCATTTTCTACTGTTTGAAGCTCATGAACCTGGCTTTTATTAGTAATACGATTTTGTTAATTTCTTGTGTATATATTGTATATCATTGTATGTAAACATTTGGGGAATTTTAAATGTTATTTTCTGCCCATGCCCTCCACTGAAAATTGTACATATGGGAGTCAAGTAGGACTACAGAGCCGCTGAGGTATTATGGGTGGAATGCAGTGTAGTAACGGTAAGTAAAAATGCGGTATTATGGTGTAAGGTTTATTGTGTGTCAGGGTCAACGAAAGTGAATAGCTAAGTTAAAACTAGGACAGATGAAGACCAGCCTTCCTCATCCCCAAATTCGGCTTTGTGCCATATTTATACATAGGTACAATAATGAAGCTCACGAACCTGTGATCTTTACACAGAAGTCTATTTTAGTGCCTGCAGGAAAAAAAAATGACTTGAAAAAACAAAAATGATAGCAAATCAAACCCCAAGACAAAAAGTGGTTTTCTTTCCGCTTCATTCAGTCGTTCACGTTGCCTTATCTTTCTACTCGTGTGGATCTCGCGTGTGAATGTGATAATGCGTCGTTCCGTTTTCCGTTTTTTCTGCCATTGCACGAATAGTGATTTGGACGACGTGCAAGGAGTGTATCTTGCTATATGAATGTTATTCTTAGCATTTGATTAGATTCTTTCAGCATCAACTCAAGATAAAGATCAGATTGAAAGCGATTGATATCGACAGATTTTAGCAAATGGTGAGTGACTCTAGCAAGTCTGGTTCGCGTGAATGGGGCCCAATCTTTTAGTACAACGGGGTGATTTCTTACGAGCATTATACTGGTAAAGTTAGATTTCTTTTGTGTACCTCGTTAATGTGATTGAATACCTTCCTAGCCTGTTCAGAGTTTTCTTCTTGTTATGAGAGAAGTCGAGAGTCCTTAGAGATGGGAAAAGTGTAGAGGACTCACAAAATTTTCCTGACGCCCCCGAGGTGGTCACTAATCTGCAATTCACAGGTGGAAATGAGGTTGAAATTCCATCCCCCTG
>JBBBDQ010015403.1:0-18192 GCA_037127315.1 Ascarosepion bandense
TTCTCTCGCACAGAATACCTAGGACGAAAAAGGACCCAGGTAACGGTTCAGAGGATTCCTCACTATATTCTCGGTGAGCACTTAGGGGCATATTTGATGCAGTATGGCCCTGTAGGTGTGTGGACTCGAATATGAGGTGAGGGAGGTTCGAATTGATGAGAGATCGTGAGGCTCTACCTCCATTTCCAACTGCTTGTGATGGGAAGAAAACCGACGTGTTGGAAGTGTGGAAAGATTGGTCACCTCGCCTCTTTCCTGCCCAGAGAAGAAGGCCTCTGGAGTCCCGCCAAAAGCCAATCCCCTCAAGCTGAATCCTCTCCTTCCGTAACGCCTGTAATGGGCCTACCTGCGGCTGGCACCGGTGGTGTAAAGCCCCGGTTGGGTCTCTTAATCGAGTCTACATTGCCTGTGCAAAAGAAGGCGGATGATGCACAGGAATGGCAAGTTGTGGGTAGAGTGAAAGTGGCAGCCCTGCTATGAGTCTCATCCCAGATGGCCCCCAAGGACAAGGGCACTATCAACAGTCCTAAGGGTGAGGTCTCCGGCTAGCGCACACAAGCAAAATTCATGAGATGTCCCCAAGTACACCCCGGATACGAAACAATCATTAAAAAATTAAAGAACTGAATTTAAAAATCAAAGAAGCAGTCAACTCCTAGCTTGTCATCACCTAAAATCAGAGCCCCTCCCCCTATCACTAAAATTTCTCCCGTAACCCCGACCAAACTGATTCCCCTTAAAAATGTAGTCGTCGGTATCCTTTCCCTGATCATAAGCTTAAAGGGGGTGCCCAACCCCAGAGTACAATGGATCTCTCCTTTTTAGCCAGTTTTGAATGCCCTGGGCTGGAGGTCGGAGTCTCACAGGGCGAAACTCGTCACAGGACCTCCCAGCGCCTGGGGGTGGATATATGTGTTTTGCAAGAGACTTCCGTTTCCATTCTGTCGAGGGGATTTTCACCTTCTCTCAGCATGTTATGATGGCCGCTCTAGGGAGTTTCTTGGCTGGTTAAACGTTCTTTGAATGCTGACTGTACACTCTTGTCTTCGCGGACATTGAAGACACAAAGTCTTGGATGTTACCATAAACGAGCAGGCTTTCCGTCTCATTGGGTTGATGGGTACCATCTGCCAGTAGGTATGACCGACCCTTCTAACGACATCTCGACGGGTAGTTTTAGCGGGTGACTGGAATGCCGTCCTCCGATCCCGATATAGATCGTACGGGTACGTTAGATCGCGACAGCCTAACCCGTAAAACTATCTGGACTTTATCGATAGGTTTATTCCTGTCGATATACCGGAATGAGCTCTCCGGGAATTAGCATGGACTTGGACTAATAGGGGCAGCTCGGCTTCGGTGTTGCGTACAAGCTACATCGACCGAGTACTCAGTTAGGAGTCGACTTAGGCTCTTAGGCTGTCCAAGTTTCTCATAGTATAGTTTATTCGGACCATAGGCTCGTTCGGATTCGTCTAAACTTAGATAAGGCTAGATTAGAATGGCTGGCGACTGAAATTTAACATCGTTGTTCGATGAGAAGGATTTCCAGGACCAGCTACTACTAAACATAAAGCGGGAATTGACGGGGTCCGTGGTTGGGAATAAGTGGTGGGGACACCTTAAGTCAACCATTAGGTCGTTTGCCGCTGAATATAGTAAGCGACTCAACCGAGATAGATTAGCAGTGCAGACGGCACAAGAAACTAGATTAGAAAGGCCATCAAATCGGGAGATAGTGGGAAATAGTGTCAGAAGTTAGGGCAGAGCTGGCCTCCTGCTTATCAAGAAGAATCAAGCTCTGGTAGTTAGGCTAGGTTAAAAGGATGTCTTCCGAGGCGACAAATATGTCCGCTGAACAGTCCGAAATATCGCAAATCGATATTATCGACAGCGTCACATTGCCGGGTAATCGACCGTGACTACAAACGATGGCATATGAGGCTTCTTTTCGGTCTTATTTTCAGGATCTTTTTACCAAGGAGCCCGGTCTGAGCGAACACACATGACCAACAGCAATACCTTCGCTGCTAACAGGATCGTCCAGATGGCAATTCTGTTACCCACCTACAGTGTTCTTCAGAAATAACTATTTCTTCTTGGAACCAAATGGCCTTTTTCTTAGCTTTCAAGCTGAGTGACCGAAGAAAAGTATTGATCACGGGAAATTGTCTTTTTCCAATTACTTGTCTGAAAACACGAAAGTTCTCTTGTGAATACGGAAGCTATTGAAATATTTGGGCAGGAGATTTTGAAAAAGAATAATGCATGTTATAACGCAAAAGGATAAATATTGAGCGAATATCTATAATCTCAGTCATGGAGACTTTATCCTACAATTGAATATTCTGACTTAAAAATAGCAAATTGAACCCAAGACAAAAGTGGTTCTCCTGCTTCATTCAGTCTTTCACGCTGCCTTGTCTTTCACTCGTGTTCATCGATCTCGCGTACGCCTGTGATAATGTGTTGCCTCGTTTTCCGCTGTGGAACTGATGTTTCTCTGCCGTTGCTGACCGTAGCACGAATGGTGATTTGGACGACGTGCAAGTAGGGTCTCTTTGCTATATGTATGTTATTCTCGTCAGTATTTGATTAGATTCTGTCAGCATCAGCTTAAGATAAAGATCAGATTCGATTGGAAAGCGGTTGATATCAACAGATTTAGCCAATGGTGGGTGACTGTAGCAAGTCTGGTTCGCTGGAATGGGGCAAGTTTTATATGTAAGTCGCTTATACAACAGGTTGATTTTCAGGAACATTTCCCTAATTAAGTTAGATTTCTTTTTGTGTACCTAATTAATGTAGTGGAATACGTTCCGTAGTTTGCTATTTCCGGTTTCTTTGTTTCAAGATTACTAATATAGATGGGAAAGTGTAGAGACTAATTAATCCACAATACAGGTGGAAATCTACAGGGGGAAAACAAGAAAAAAAGAAAAAAAAAAAAAGAGATGACCGACCATATTTTGTTCAAATAAGTCATTACTAAACAATGACAAAAATGAAGAAATTCCATCCCTGAAAAGAAGTCTTCAAATGTGGGGAGTCCTATGAAGGCAAATGAATTCCCCTCCCCTTTTTGCTGAAAACAAATGAAAACGTACCAGCGAGAAGTCGAACGAAGACACCGGTGTAGCGGTGCTGGAGAATCACGATTTGGAGTTCCCCTCCGAAATCGCGTTGTCGATATGACGGTGTTCATTGAGAGCCAAGCAGTACACTCATCCGATTACCGATGGCAGGCTACTGGTCGACCTTGAGGTACAACTGTGTCGGTCTTTCGTCGACAAGCAAAACGAAAAATTTATCTGCAGAAAAGATACTATCGATGAAATCATTGATAACTTTGGAGTTAAACCCCAACAGATCATAAAGAACGGAGATTTCATGTGAGACGTACCGTTGCTCACGCCTGAGGACTGCGCGGATATGACCTCGTGATATGATCATCGTGTACGTAGAAAACACGACCCAGGATGAAAAGTTTTGTTTTTTTAAGAAATTTACAAAAAAATAAGTACATAAACAAACAAGAAAATATTCAAATTTGAAAATGTAAGAGCACCTCCTGTCCATTAGAAACCATCACACCATCTCCACCTTCCCAAAACAAAAGATCCAGTCCTGCTGTAACCAAGTCACTTTCCAAGATGACCCCGCCCCCAAAAAAAAAAAGAAAAAAAAAAGTACACCTCATCCACAATCTTCCATTACAGCCAAAGTTTCCCCATAACTCAGTTTCTGCTCCCTTCACCTTAAATTAGCATGCAACAGCTCCGCAAAGGTCCTCACTCACTCCCTATCACAGCCAGAAGAGGCAACGAAGCCTATTTTTAGGCAACAAAATAGAAAGCTAACCTTCCATTTAACACTGAAGATGTCTGCCGCATGTCTCCGGGCCAGACAAAGAACCAAGCAGTATGGACATCGGATATAGGCTTAAATTACCTGTTATTCATTCTCAAATTGGCGCCAGTGATGTAGACGACTACCGCACAGCGGGTGTTTTTCAGCGGCCGCAAACTGGCTAAGGCTCTCGGTAAATTTTGGGAATGGTAGATGGCATTGAAGACTTTCTCAGACCTAAATAAGTGTTCCAATAACTTTGACCAATTTTTAATTTTTTAAATTTTTTTTTCTATTTAACAAAAATCAGTCTTTGGCAATTTCCACCATAGAAAGATTTAACAAAACGAACAACGTTGTGATTAGGGAAGCCTGTCACGAAAATTGACAGGCAAACAGAAATGCATTTCGGGTAAATTTCGGCATTAATTTTTTTTTCATTCAAACAAACTGAGTTAGTGGCAGATGTGAAAACGCAATTGATGTGCATTGTTTTTTTTAACGTGGACTACCGTTGTTTCTTATGAGGAAGGAGTGAGTATTTGTCCTCATTTTTGTTCTGTTTCGCTGACAGAAGATTTTCGCTGTATCCTGCTATGAGGAGACTATGAGGTATTATGGTGTATGTTATTTTACCGTAAAAATACGGTTAGGGCACAAGGTAATATGGTGTATGGTGGACTAATTGATGATGGATGGGTTTTCATGGTGAAATGAAAATTCCAAAGAGTGTTTAAGTCCTGAGTTGGATTAGCTAGGTATAGGATAATTATTGATGACCAGCCTCAGTTTTTGTCCCCACCAATCATTGGTCTTGTGCCAAAAATTGTATAGTGGCTATTGTCAAAGTTCGTGAATGTCGAGAAAAGTGAGCACCCAACCGCTAAGTTGTTTCGTTGTGAGTTTGTGTAGAGTTCACTATCAAGTTATAGCTAGATCTTATTTTTCGTATGGCAACTTTGACGCTAATTGCGACTAATTAATTTTCATTTTCTTTTTTCTGGTGGTCCAGTTGCCAGCAAGCAACAGACGAAAAGAGAAAGTTTGGAAGTACCATCAAGGAAGGCGGTGGTCCCATAAATGCTGACACGCCTGTATCTTCGACCTCAGCTTAGGAGGGCCAAACTCATAAAATATGAGGCGTATTTAGCTTTATAAAAGAAAATATAGGCAGTTCATCTTTGTAAATGAACTGCAAACAGTGGAAAACAAGGATAATTC
Organism: Ascarosepion bandense; assembly: GCA_037127315.1. NCBI lineage: Eukaryota > Metazoa > Mollusca > Cephalopoda > Sepiida > Sepiidae > Ascarosepion > Ascarosepion bandense. The sequence continues at coordinate 5,071 of JBBBDQ010015403.1, forward strand.
TCTTGCTAACTAAAGATCCAAAAAACACAGAAGTTTTTATGGGTTAGCAGGGAAACTGAGGAGGAGGCCATCAAAAGCTTGAACATTCCGGTTAAAATGTTGGCAAGGAGAAGCCATGCCATGAGACGTCCTACTACCAACGGAGGAGGCGGCGAAGCAGTTGGCAGGAGCCACACTCAACAACCAAACAGAATACATAGGCATCCGCAAGACCTGAGTTACCTTGCACGGGGTACCCATGGATATTACTGAGGACCACTCGAAACTTTTTCCAGTATGGGTGGCGGTGACTCTGAATTGTAGCTATTACGAGCTAAAGCTGACTTCCTTACGGGTGATATCACATTACAAGTGACAGTAATCCGTAAGGAGTTCGGTGAAATACCGAACATTCTGACTCGCCGTGGCCAGTCGATCTATGTTGTGGAGGGCAAATCTTTACCGTTGGCTCTTCTGTTGAGCGTTGGGCCATTTGGCTAAAGCCTCGCTCTGACTAAACCAGGCAATCGATTCAAGAGCCCAAAGAAGCAGCAAAAGAGGACAAGGCAGATGATGAATGGCAGGGTGAAAGATCCCGAAAGCACAACCTCCATCAAAGCGAGAAATATGATGGTAAATACTAAGCTATAAAGACAAAATGGACAAGTTAAACAAAACGCGACAAAATATTGACTTGGAAATGTCATCCGAGAAGAAAGGCAAGAGCTAGAAATGGTTTGATATACACATTAAGAGATTGTATTCATTGAAAGAACAAGGAAATTTGGTATTTTACAGAAACGGAAGGTCAACTAACAATACAACCTTCATTACAAAGTATTTTCTATACAAGTCGCACAAAATTATGTTTCAGAAACGCTGGCGTCCGTTTAGACGTAACATTTGTTCTGAATTTCCGATTGACCCCTGAAAAGTTTCAATACCTGCAACTTTTTCGTAGGAAATGAAACATTTCTGCAGAGAAAGAGTACATGGTTTAGTCAGAAGATTCCTGGGCTGCTCGTTAAACCCATTTGTGTTGACTTCGTTTACCCATTTGATTAAGAGAAGTCACACTTTCGGATTTCTTGAGAACCTAGAAAAGGTTTTCCACAGTAAATATCCTAAGAGTTTTCAGTCACATTAGCTATTCCAAAAGCTAAAACTAGTTTCATCAAAATATAAAATGAGAACATGTGGGGTCGACTCAAGTCCGTTGAACCCGAGAGTACCACGCAGCCGCGGTACATGTTGACGATCGCGTCTCGAAGATATGACTGGGCAGAAGATTTTTCTGCTATAGATTACCATTACTTCTTCTGCGGTAGACTGGTTGACAACCAAGTTGGCCAGAACTCCAATCTGTGTTGCTATTTAACCCATAGATCGAGGGAGAAGCGACGGATACCTTCCAAAGTGTATTTGCACGTAAGTGAATGCAATTGAATACGACTGGGAATTCGAACTTGTCTCGATGATTTCTCGTTCCAAGTCGATATCCACTGCACTACAGTCACGTCAGGATTGCGAATTTAAAAAAAAAAAAAAAAAAAACTTGATCGCTTTTGTGAAAGCTGTCATATCCGCAATCCCTTTCGACTGATTATGCGTGCATAAGAAAAACGCGATTGGCGTGTAAAAAAGCTTGCTTAAGTATCGTATTCATCATTAGTTGCTAATCGTGGATAGGAACTCCAAAAATGAAAGTCAGACAAGAGATTCAGTCAAAACCTTAAATTTTTTTTTTTTTTTTTACTCTTCTGTACACGTTATAAAGTCAAATGAAAAAGGCAAGATGTTATTTAAGTTCAGTTGAAACAAATGACAAATGTGTCTTTCCATTCCTAGTTTAAATATTGGCAAGATTTTTCATGGTTAACTCCAGGTTTATTTTACACGGGGAAAAAAGTTTCTGAAACCTAGAGTTTCCTACACAGCTGTCGTCGAGTAACAAAATTCGACTTCAAATTTTGGGAGGCGGTAATGGTCTGTTAGTCTTCCAAGAAACCTTTTGGACCCGGAGGTTTAGGTCACAAAGTCGTAAATCTAAATGAACATTTTTTAACGTCTGTGGGTTGGCAATATTAAGAAAGCACGGACTTTCAAGCTATCTATTCAATCGCCAGCGCCAATATCACGAGTTTAAAACGGCTAAAGTTTTCTTCCTGTTTAGAAGAATGGAGATTTTTGTTTTATAACCAAGATGACGGAAAGATTTTCAATGATAGTGGAACCAAAGACTTTCCTTGTGATATAAATCTCCGAGAGAGACGGTAGGGGAGGAAGGTTCCTTAAAGACAAAAGAAGGACTGACGTTTGATGAGAGCGTGAATTCGTTTTCAAAAAAAAAAAAAAAAAAAAAAAAAAAACACGAAATCCAAAAACTTGTGAAAGCACTGTTGTACGAGGAAGAATCCAACAGACAATGAAATAAAGATTTTTATGGAATGAGTAATATTCCACCTCAAAGAACACGGCAACAGATAAAAATGATCAAAGGCATCACGCGTTAAAAAATAAAAATAGATTGCAAGATTGAAGTTGCCTAAGAAGGTGCCTAAAGGATTTTGAAGTTACTAAATTTGAACCGAAATGCCATCCTTTTGAGCGGAAAATTCAGCTTTTCTGAATTGAAAACTAAGGCAAAGACCCGAAAATGAACTCGCTTCGAAGCTAAAAGATGAGCATTTGATTTGAATGATTTTCTTACAGCAACACTGCAGGGGTTGCTAAGGTTTTAGAATAGCTAGCGAACAAATCCCAATCGGAGAGTGAAGCTCGTTTTAGTTCAACAGGTCATTTTACGACAGTTTTTCATTTCGGGGGTGAAAGAAGCCACTGGCGGCGTTTAATAGAAGTCCTTTTAAATGGACAACTGACAGGTTTTGTTTGAGCTTTGTTTAACGGCATACCTGTGGGTTACTTAATGCCAAAAATGTGGGGGTTTCAGATATTTTTCTTAATGTTCAGTTACATTGAGAAGGTTGATTTATATTTTAATGAGAAAATTTTAATTTATTTTGTTTTTCATTTTAGAACTTCAGATGTTTTCAGTTCTGTATTCAAAGTATTGGTCATGTTTTTTTTCTTCAAAATATACTGTTGGTAATATTTTTAAAAATATGTATATTTTCTAGAAATCTTATTTTTATACTTTCATGATGTTTTGAACAAGATTTGAGGGTTAACTATTTGCCCATAGCTGAATCCTAACAGTTGCTACCACTCCGGGTCAGGGTGGACCTGGGAACAGCAGCAATTAAGAGGTGGTTCCATGCTCCTCACAACCTCGCAATCAGAGGCTCCTGTTGCCGGATGCAGTTTACCGCCGGTATCCAGACCGACAGGTTTTGTTTTGAATTATTTGTCCAAGACAAAGTTATTTTTAATCGGACCTAGGCTAAAGACAAAGAAACCAACCGAAGAGTCATGAAAAGTTAGCCTGAAGCAGTTCAGGTCATTCAGCTTTTGGCCGACTAAACGCTACCGCTTATGCCAAATTTTGCAACCTTCATTCATCGTCAGAAAAGAGCCGGTATAAAGTCCTCAACTGGTGAGACATAAGGCAAGTTACGCGTATACAAGTCAGGGATTTTTAAAAGTGTCCAAACGCTCAGACGAATTTCACGGGACCAATTAGTATGCCTAGAAGCAAAAAAAATAGATTTTTTTCTTTGCACAATTTTTTTTTTCCATTTTAAGAAACAAGGACTGTTACTTCCTAACTGCTAAAAGAAATTAGAAGATGAAAATAGTAAGTTTTATATTCTTTGCTTTAATCTTTTCCAGAAAGATGGCGGATTATATAAGTGGCCCTGAACTATGTAAGGCAGGATCGTTCAACTTAAATTTGTGTTTACTATATCGCCATACCAGATGGCATTTAAACGTCAACTTAATTATTTCCTAACGCAAAGATATCTCTACGTTCTTAAACGTAGCTTAGGCTGCGTTACTTGGATGTGCGTTAAGAACGACGTTAATTATAATTTAGGAATAAATGTTCGTAAGTATCTGTTGTCGAACAGGTAGAAATCGATTTATGTTTAACCGAATGGTTGACATGTTTAATTGGATTATGAGTAAAACAGATATCCACAAATACAGTTAAGGCACGAATCCAATAAAAATGAGAAAGCATAAGGAACTCAAATCCTGAAATTGTTAGGAAATTTCAAACCTATCTGCTGACAGATTCAACGCAGAAAGTGACAGGTTATATATTATATCCGTGATAATATTCGAACAGTTGGGTGTATAAAACCTGGTCATGAAAGTGGTAACAATGTCACGGGTCTTTCAGCAGCTTTTAAGATGTTGGATTTTGATTTGTTGGGTTTTATCAAACCCAAAAACTTCGATCCAAAAAGAAACAGTTTAAGTGCCACATTTTTCCGATTTCAGCCTCCCAGTTCACTGGTATAGTTTTCCATTGCTTAGAGATGTCTATGTTACTTGGTACGCTAATGTAATTGTGTAAAGTTTTTTTTCTTCTATGTCTGCTTGAATTGTTCGATCTATGAATAAAGCCCCAGAAAATGTCAATCGTTGTGGTTTATGAGCCCAACGATCGGGACGAGGTCGTTTTTCCGTCAGTTTGTTTTGAGCATTTTTATTCCTCCTCTCTTTTTCATATCATTGAATATATTTATATTGCACATAGAAGCAAATTTATGACATTTGTTTGGTTTCCCCACTTTTTTTAGGTGTCCCCTGTAAATATATGTATTGTGGTGCGTGAAGAATTGGGTAGTATTTGAGGTTCTTGTGGTGAATCAAGAAATTGTAATGAATGAGAAGTCGTGAATCTGCTTAGCTAGGTATAGGAGAAAAGAGTACCAACCTCTATCCCATCCCCTTTCGGCCTTGTGCAAAACTTACTGTAAAAACAAATATACGCTTATCTGTTTCGCAGGTTAATTGTGTAATATTTTATTCGAAAACCTTGTGACTGAGCAAGTTTCTTTCTACATTTCTTTTTGTTTTCGTTTAATTTTTGAATCTGTGCATGATTTGCGAACTTTTGTTTTTCCTTTACAGGTAAGACCACAATGGATGAGTCTCCCCAACGAGAATTAGCGGTAAAATGTCTAAAACGCCGTACGTTTGAACAACAACGGTCGAGAAAACAAATAAGAAAAAGGTGGTCAACTATGACCAAACGAAAGTAAAATAACGGCAATTCATTACAATCCCGGATTGTTTGATATCGTTGCAGTAGTATCTCCCTGTTGACACCAGACGTGAAGACGCGAAACTTGTTTGCGTCAACAGGGAGACTATGGAGGGGCGCTACATAATCTGAAAATTTTAGCCAAAGCGTTCCCGTTCAATGTGGAAGTATGATTCTTGCAACTCGAGGAAGAGGCGAAGAGTCTAGCAGGCAGCATTCTGATAAAGTGACAGATTACAAAATGAATATTTAGGCACAAGACGAAGTCCGACTGTCGTCCTTTTTGGAGTGCCACTTGATACATCTAGCGACCATATGGGAAGCTTTTTCGCACAGTTTGATTTGGTGTGGAGGAGGTGAATCGGATAGTCAAGTTAAACGGGAGTACCCACAGAGGATTTCGAACCGCAAGTGGTACTAAACTGAAAAGAACAGGTTGATCCCCGATATATTGTGTAGGGTAAGGAGGATTATTCGTCGTAGTGAAGAGAAGAAAGCCCTACTGGTTGAACGTGTGGGTAGCAGAGCACTTGGCAAAAATGTGCCCAAAAAAGAAATCCAGTGGCGAAACCGGTAGCATCGGTGACGGGAGAAAGTTTTAGCAGCTGATGAAGTGGTGGAAGTGCAGACAATACCAGCCAGGAACCAGCGAATGAATGGACTGCTGTAGTGAGTGAGGTGGGGAAGCGTCGTCCTGTCCTTCTCAGCAAGACAGAAAATAAAGTCACCTTGGGGGGGGGGGACGAAAAAAAAACTAGAAAGCAACATGAACCAGTGGTGACTACAAAATAAGCAGAGATGGAGTGCAAAGAAATCCCCCCCGGCTCGGTTGTCATCGGTGAAGCAGGCGAGGAGTGACGAGGAAAAGCAGAAAAGGCCCTGGTTGGCAGCAAGACCCAATCTGCCCCCGCAAACAAATTAACATTCTTCTTCCTCTTCTTTGAGGTCTTTCTTACCTCTCCCTTAAACTTTTCCCACAGCCCTTTCAAAATTAAAGGTGCAAAGAATAAATGATTTCAGACGGGAAAGTGTATTAAGTGGACAGACAAGTCCTGAGAAGGTCCTTTTCTATCCAAAAGCAGGCCCTCCTAAGGCCTTTGCTTAAATATACCTCGCTGTATAGTAGGAAATCGAATGAGAACTCCAGGAACGACCCCCAGGGTGATCACCCCTAATTAGAAGAAGGGTAGCATTCTGAAAGTATGGGATCACCGTTCAGAGAGCTGTGTGCCTTTTCGACCTCAGGATGGCTGAAATTGTGTCTCCAGAATTGAAATAAAGGTCTACATTATGCAGGGTTGGTCCTAGTTTTGATCCATCCTCTTGATATAGGGGTGTTAAACTCACATTCTATGGACATCGGTGGTATTGTTTCAGAACGACGAATTACGTCCGATATGAGAAGTGATAGCCTGAGACAATCCGTTGTCTTCTCCCGCAGATTTCCGGTTGGTATATGCATAAGGAATCCGTCTTGAATGTAAGAGGCCTGAGAGATCGGGTTAAGGCTGCTGTCTGCTTCGTGATCTCTTGTCCTTCGGATTAGATGGGGCTGCGATCCAGGAGACACTTCGTTTGCAAAGTTGATGCTCGTGTGCTGTATTCATTATACGGAGAACAGCAAGCCCGTGATGTTTCCCTGATTGGTTAAACGTAACGTGTGCGCCCAACGACCGGGACAAGCGTATCCCGTTTTTCCGTCAGTTCGGGCTGTTCCTGGTGAGTTCTTCGCGATTATTTTAGTTGGGACTGGAATGCCGTTCTGGACCCCAAGCTAGGTAGGGGCGGGGAGATAAGGGAGGTCGAGTGATCGTAGTCTGGCTGATCTGATCGACGATTTCGGCTCGTCGACAGATACCGGTTCGATCACCCTTGGCGGAATATAGATATCCGAGGGGATATAGAGAGCTAACTATCTGGGTAGACGGCTATCTGGATAAAATGTTAGTGAGAAGGGCCGATCTAGATCTGCTTTATTGTGGTCCAAGTAGCCTAACTAGTGAAACAAACTCGTTTGAGCCCGAGTGACGTTAGATCGTAGCCCAGATTAGCTGACACTGGAAGTTCAACTTGTCTTTATTTGACCAGCTAGATTAGTGGGGGTGGTTATCGGGAATAGATGGTGAGAGGCTTAAGAATAAAGTACTGAGTCTTTCACCGCTGACTATATTCATAGAATCTCCCTAGCTAAGACTTATCAATGTGACGACACTTGATTGTCTGACGAAGCCATGAACATGGGCGCTAAAAAAGACAAAGAGGATGACGAGGGAAAAGGCATGAAACAGGGAGAAGTTTTCTGACGAAGTAGGTGGAGAAGTCGGAAGGACCATCAAATTAGCTTCCGTCCCTACTTCGCCAGAACGACCAAAAATCATATGCTGCGAAACTCAAGAACCTCCGTTGCTTCCCACAAAAACATTCGCTCTCCCGCTTCCCTGCACTCATTCCACTCACCTCCCTAGCAAGAGAAAAAAATACCGCTTCTTGGTAGGGGTAACTCACCAAGAAAGAAATCATTCCCAAGGGGTGAATGTCTTTCAGGTAGACAGAAGGTTGTTGTTATCCCACAGAAACAAATATTGATTATTTTCTTGAAGTGATTTTAGCTGAGAGGAACCGGGAAATGAAGAAAAGGAATGCATAAGCTAGGTGGAAAAAGCTCATCATAACCACCTGGAAAGAGAAAGGAGGAAGGCATGACGATGCTCTTGGAGGGTCTCCGTGAACTGGTTTCGCAGTGAGGGATGGCAAAATGGCCTCTCAAAAGAAAATATTGGATGAGGTAAGGAAGTACCTCAAAAGTGGGGGAAAAACTTTCATATCTGAAAGAAAAGCAAAAAAAATATAACTTTGGAAAGAAAGAGACGGAATCTGGAAGCCGAACTCGCTTAAGATCCAAACGGTAAAAGAAAGTTATTTCCGCTTTACTTTCATACATTTGAATATTTAAAAATACCTTTAACTAGCTTTTCAAAATTTTCTGTGTGTGCATGTGTAAGAGATTATTTCAGTCATGACAACTTCGAAGTTATTTGAAGGCATTATTACGATGTTCCTCAGTCTTCGTTTTTATTTTATTTTTTTTGGTCGTCACAGAATTTCGAAGTCGGCACGACTGAAATTGGACACTACTTCAGGTGGACAAAGTTCTCCACAAAGCTTATTACCGCTTAATCTTGCTATCAAGCACTTTATGATAAATCTGCTTGCCAAAAATGCCTTCCTAACAATAAACTACTGAAAAAAACATCAATTTTGAGACTAAGCATCAATACAATATAACACATACGCTGAAGACACGTTCAGCGAAGTTGCAATCATTTGTAAATTTTGAGCTTCAAGCTGTTTTCAAATTTCTTGAAATTTATGTTCAATTGAATTTTTATGGATAATTTTAGAGTTCTGGTTATCTGGAAACAGGTGCAGATGTCTGCTAAGGACCTTCACAAACTTATGACAGATCAATACCGAAAAAATATAGGAGATGAAAAAATTGATGAAGCTATTCAACTCCGAATTGTCTCTCAGAGATCACTCAGAAGTTCTGTCCAGTCCTTTGATGATTGTGAAGAGGCCATCAATGTTGAGACGTGAAGTTCATTTCGATCTTCCAGTCTGAACACACACGACCAACAGCAATACGTTTTGTCGCTAACAGGATCGTCCCGGTGGCAATTCTGTTACCCTCTTCCATTTGTACTTCAGAAAGAAAGTTGTTTCTTCTTGGAACCCTATGGCTCTTTTCTTGGCTTTCAAGCTGAGTATCTTAGGAAAACTATCTGATCAAGGGAGATCTACTTTTCCCAATTACTTGCAATTAGAATTCATTCATAACTATATATAATCTCAGTAATGGAGATTCTTATCCTGCAAGTGACATTCGGTCATTCAGTGATGAATTTTAAAGTTTCATTGTCTAATTTTTTTTTTAGCACAATTTCAACGGTCTGCTTCCATAAAAAAACAATGGACAAAGCTTAGGAAAGTCCCAAATCTCTTTCGCCTATCCTGGCGTATTTGTCTCCATTGCGGGTTACTTTTTTGCTTTAACTTCAGGCAAAGGCTCTTTTCTATTGCGAAGCTCATGAATGATTTTTACACATGAGTATTTTAGTGCCGGGATGTTTTCTATTTAATACCTTGTATCTGAGACTTTTCAGGAATATTTGTGGCCCTTGAAAACGGTCAGTTTGTGATTGTTACTGAATTTCTAACTGGCTGTTCAACCTCACTGCTGAGCTGCTTTTCCAAGTAAAGGTCCTGCATGATGTAGTCTGCACCAACTTCATATTTGTTCAATTCATAGCAATCAGCCACATCATTAACATATGAAATCTTATGAAATGGATCTAGAAAATTCAATGTGGCCAACATAAGCACATTTACGCCATCAATTGTCCGAATAGATTATATCGTCTGTCCAACTATTTGGCCATGCAATATGTCATGCAGTCCTTCTGCATATTTCGAAATTCACTTTTTAAAACAGACATTCTGCACACTTTTGAAGGTTTGGAGTTTATTCTGCAGCTGCGATCTTTTCAATTTTTGCTACTTTTCATCTTTTCTCTCTACTTATCTCTTTCCTGTACACCTTCACCTGCCCCCCTTTGGTCCAGTCCTCAGCCTGCTGTATTTAAGTGCCAACTTCAATGTTGAAATTGTTAGTATCCAGATCATCGATGCATTTTTCGGACCCAGTTTCGCTTGGCTTGTTATGATATCACTTATGTTGAGACATACGCATTTGGCGCAAGCTTCTCTCCGTTCACAAAATTCACCGATGATGTCAGGCCAGCATGGTGTGCTGCCTCACCGATGTTGTATTTGACTCACACAAAGAATCGAACATGTTGAACTTTTATACTGCTCAAAGACTTCCATTATGCTTTTAAGCAGGCAGCGTTCATTTTCTGAATAAAGGTTTGTTCTTAGGTGGAATCAGTATTGATTCTTTGATATTACTTGGCAATTGATTTCCAAACAAATTCATCTACGTTGAAGGATCACGTTTGGGGTCTGATAGTACCTTCAATTATCAATGACACCCTTGACAATATTCAGGGTGTCAACAGGGTCTTTTTGGCTATTGATATCAGTGTAGTGATATATGTGCTAATCTTCTGCTCAGCCAGTCATGTCTCGAAAGAGACATGATCGCCCAAGCGTGCTTCATGTATGGCACTTAACTGACTGAATGTGCACATCCGCCTGAAGGCGTTCCAACGACACAAGATGGGAAGTTAATGGGGTTGTCAATAACAACACAGCTCACATGTTTTCCATCCTGTGTCGTGGAATCAAATATTAAAGTGCAGTTATCTGCCCTTTTATTTCAATGATTTACTAAATGTATTTACTTTTTGATTCAGAGGAAACGAAGTAGCAGTAGGGTTGATGTGGTAGTAGGGAGGATGGAACTGGTGGTAGTAGAGAGAATTGCAGGGGAAATTTTTGTATCAGTCAGGGATGCACTAATAGAACCAGGAGATGTAGTGGTGGCAGCAGGAAAAGATGCAGATGCAATGGTAAGGGGTAGGAGTTGATGTGGTAGTAGGGAGGATGGAACTGGTGGTAGTAGAGAGAATTGCAGGGGAAATTTTTGTATCAGTCAGGGATGCACTAATAGAACCAGAGATGTATTGTGGCAGCAGGAAAAGATGCAGATGCAATGGTGGCAGTAGGAGTTGATGTGGTAGTAGGAGGATGGAACTGGTGGTAGTAGAGAATTGTGGAATTTTGTATCAGTCAGGATGCACTAATAGAACCAGGAGATGTAGTGGTGGCAGCAGAAAAGATGCAGATGCAATGGTGGCAGTAGGAGTTGATGTGGTAGTAGGGAGGATGGAACTGGTAGTAGAGAGAATTGCAAGAGGAAATTTTTGTATCAGTCAGATGCACTAATAGAACCAGGAGATGTAGTGGTGGCAGGAAAAGATGCAGATGCAATGGTGGCAGTAGGGTTGGATGTGGTAGTAGGGAGGATGGAACTGGTGGTAGTAGAGAGAATTGCAGGGGAAATTTTTGTACTGTGTCAGGATGGCCCATTGTGAACCAGGAGATGTACTGGTGGCAGCAGGAAAAGATGCAGATGCAATGGTGGCAGTAGGGGCTGATGTGGTAGTAGGGAGGATGGAACTGTGGTAGTAGAGAGAATTGGGTAGGAAATTTTTGTATCAGTCAGGGATGCACTAATGGAACCAGGAGTGTAGTGGTGGCAGCAGGAAAAGATGCAGAGTAATGGTGGCAGTAGGAGTTGATGTGGTAGTAGGAGGATGGAACTGGTGGTAGTAGAGAGGAATTGTGTAGGGGAAATTTTTGTATCAGTCAGGGATGCACTAATAGAACCAGGAGATGTAGTGGTGGCAGCAGGAAAAGATGCAGATGCAATGGTGGCAGTAGGGGTTGATGTGGTAGTAGGAGTGATGGAACTGGTGGTAGTAGAGAGAATTGCAGGGGAAATTTTTGTATCAGTCAGGGATGCACTAATAGAACCAGGAGATGTGGCTATGGCAGTAGGAAAGATGCATGCAATGGTGGCAGTAGGAGTTGATGTGGTAGTAGGGAGGATGGAACTGGTGGTAGTAGAGAGAATTGCAGGGGAAATTTTGTATCAGTCAGGGATGCACTAATAGAACCAGGAGATGTAGTGGTGGCAGCAGGAAAGATGCAGATGCAATGGTGGCAGTAGGGGTTGATGTGGTAGTAGGGAGGATGGAACTGGTGGTAGTAGAGAGAATTGCAGGGGAAATTTTTGTATCAGTCAGGGGATGCACGAATACAACCAGGAGATGTAGTGGTGGCAGCAGGAAAAGATGTGCAGATGCAATGGTGGCAGTAGGGGTTGATGTGGCAGTAGGGAGGATGGAACTGGTGGTAGTAGAGAGAATTGCAGGGGAAATTTTTGTATCAGTCAGGATGCACTAATACAACCAGGAGATGTAGTGGTGGCAGCAGGAAAAGATGCAGATGCAATGGTGGCAGTAGGGGTTGATGTGGTAGTAGGGAGGATGGAACTGGTAGTAGAGAGAATTGCAGGGAAATTCTCTGTATCAGTCAGGGATGCACTAATAGAACCAGGAGATGTAGTGGTAAGGGCAGGAAAAGATGCAGATGCAATGGTGGCAGTAGGGGTTGATGTAGTAGGGAGGATGGAACTGGTGGTAGTAGAGAGAATTGCAGGGGAAATTTTTGTATCAGACAAGACAGCAGAGGCATCAGTCAGGGATGCACTAACAGAACCAGGAGATGTAGTGGCAGCAGGAAAAGATGCAGATGCAATGGTGGCAGTAGGGGTTGATGTGGTAGTAGGGAGGGATGGAACTAAGGGTAGTAGAGAGAATTGCAGGGGAAATTTGTATCAGTCAGGGATGCACTAATAGAACCAGGGAGATGTAGTGGTGGCAGCAGGAAAAGATACAGATGCAATGGTGGCAGTAGGGGTTGATGTGGTAGTAGGGAGGATGGAACTGGTGGTAGTAGAGAGAATTGCAGGGGAAATTTTTGTATCAGACAAGACAGCAGAGGCATCAGTCAGGGATGCACTAATAGAACCAGGAGATGTAGTGGTGGCAGCAGGAAAAGATGCAATGGTGGCAGTAGGGTTGATGTAGTAGTAGGGAGGATGGAACTGGTGGTAGTAGAGAATTGCAGGGAAATTTTTCATCAGACAAGACAGCAGAGGCATCAGTCAGATGCACTAATAGAACCAGGAGATGTAGTGGTAGCAGCAGGAAAAGATGCAGATGCAATGGTGGCAGTAGGGGTTGATGTGGTAGTAGGGAGGATGGAACTGGTGGTAGTAGAGAGAATTGCAGGGGAAATTTTTCATCAGACAAGACAGCAGAGGCATCAGTCAGGGATGCACTAATAGAACCAGGAGATGTAGTGGTATGGCAGGAAAAGATGCAGATGCAATGGCGGGCAGTAGGGGCTGATGTGGTAGTAGGGGGGATGAACTGGTGGTA
>JBBBDQ010015419.1:0-10004 GCA_037127315.1 Ascarosepion bandense
CCCTCACTCAACATGAGACTTGATTCAACTGCTTGTGCGGCATGGTGCGAATGCTGTTGCCATTACGTTTTCATCAGCCATTGTGCCGACACAGAACAACACTACCAACTTAAATTTGATGGTTTTTCGAGTTCAACCAAGCGACTTCACAAAGAATATCAGAAGTTCTTTTCTCATCAGAATGATCAGAGTGAGTTTTACATACCTTCATAACAACTATTCTACACATAATTAAAATGCGCTGTTTTCATACTGAGACCCACTCGGAAATATTTGTATTGAATTTTCCGGCTCAAATGCCAAGCAGGACATTATGCTATTTCCGCCCCTAGTGAAATGAAAATTGTGTCATGTTGCTTTTTTTCTCACAAAATGTGCTCAACTGACCGTACTACACGGTGAATTCATTAAAATCAAATGTGCATGCATGAAATTGAAATATAAAATAGCAACAATTTCCTCTCCGCAACCTGTATATACAAGGCTAGAGTATGTCTCTCTCTCTCTCTTATATATATATATATATATATATATGTAGGTTTGGGTGTGTGTGTTTGTGTATATGTGTGTTTGTGCATTGTGCATCTTCTTATTTAACAAGTGTAAATGTTCAATTGTTGAATTAGATTATTTCATATCATCCTTTCCATCTCTATTAATATTTTAGGACATCATGGATATATTAACGCCTAGTGGACTTTTTGAAATATTGAGAATACCTAACATATTTTTCTCGCTACACTCCATTAATAATAATAATGCTATTTTCAATATTGTTCTGAATTCACTTTTTATTATTTATCGAATGGACAACAGAAACAACACTTAAAAATAATCATTAACACAACACAAGAATTCATGAAACTAATGGAATCAACGGTCATTTTCATATTTTCATTTAAGACTACTAATGTTAGAGAAAACTAAATTCCACACAGTTAACAGGTGTTTACCAGAAGTATCTTCACTGTACGGATTCCAATGAAACCATATCTAAAAAGAGACAGGCCAAAATTGTGATAATCGGCAGTTTTTCATTCCATTATGATAGCAATCTCATACAATCAGGACGGTTTTGGAACACTCTCTTGTTCGGACTCTTCACTCTCGGCCACCCCGGTGTTCATATTCCCATGCTGCATTCACTTTTATATACATCTCTTTCTTTCTCTTTTCTCAGCCCCCCTAAGTCAAGAAATTTGATTTTTGTATCAAAATATATGCACGCATAGATATTCTTCCACCATTCATCTCGTCTGAATCTAGTCCGTCTATATCCGTTTGCATGTGTGCAAAGAGAATTCATTTACAGTGTTACAACGAAATAAAGATGTTTAAATAGTTATTTAGTTTCAGGCGATTAATTTTTGATGTTTTGTTAATTTCTTTTTAGAGATATATCATCAATGATTTTTATGTTGATTGCGATTAATCTGGGCACACAGTTTAATAATATTTGTTAAAGTCCACGGAATATAGACCATTTGAGAAAGGACTGACATTTTTTCAAATCAGAGATGTTTTATTAACACCAATAAATTAGAAGCTCAACATAAGAACCAAAAAAAAATTATATGAGAATGAACACGGATAAACCACATTTTCCCGTCCAAAAATGAAATGTATATTTCATAAACAATATCAAATTCACTGTCGGTGTCGAAAAGTTTTTTACAAATCATTTCTGATAAAGTTAAAATCAGTGATAGAAATAAGGACAAATCGTTAAATTCAAATCAACAATCTACTTTTATTTAGCACATTGAAATGTTACAATAGCAAAATTGAAAAGTAATCATGTCCAGTATTTCAAATGTCTATGACCTGTTGCCTTTCAGCATCGCATCGCGTGCCTTGTGGCTGTCTCTCAGTCACTTGAACATTCTCACCAGAAGATTCTTGCTGTTCCTCTGCGATGACGTTGCTTCACGAAAAGAGACAAAAACATTATTAACAACAGAATAGTTTTCAAGAAAATTATTTTTACTGTAGAATGTAATACATTGTCTAATAAATTTATTTTTCATCATTGCAATATATATACATATCAGATGAAATCCTTTCAGAATTTCTGAAAATACATTTTTCAAAAAGCAATTACAGATCAGTTAAAAAAAGTAAAAGATCTAGATAGCCATGTAAAGAAGAAAGGACTTAAAATATATTAATTATTCGTACCTGCGAAGGCAGTGAAGACGCAGAGCCAAAAGAAAGATGAGTTTTCTCCACAAGCAAGATGATCAGAAAATATTCAAAATAATTAATATGAAGAATGTATAAAAAGTTTTAGCATAGAAGGAATTGGTAAGACATCGGAAAAATAAACCTTCACGAAATACAGATTCTGGCTCTTTTAGCAAAACTCTCTGAATATGAAATTGTTCATAAATGTAAATGTAAAGAAATAGCGATAATAATAATTGTATTGACTCTATTTGTGGTGCTGTGTTGTCAGGAACACAAATTGACGATTCAACAGTTGAACGTTGTCAAAGAAAGTGACTTAGATGTGAGAGAGCCCGATTTTTATAGCAGAACATTCACGTGATCAATTTAACTTTGTTGTCTTAAGTAGCGATTAGTATTTTTCAACAAAGCAACTTCTTTGAATGTTAAGAAGTGGTTTAATCTTTACTTATTTATGACAAAAACATATTTTATTCATTTCATATTTCAACAACTTATTTTTCTGCTTAAACATTGACTAGCCACCAGCCTTTGTCATTTTGTCATTAACATTTATTTTACCAAAGGACTTTTGAAGTATTTTCGGGTATTTGCCCTTAAATCGAATATTTTTGAATGTGTCTATGTTAATACGCCACGAAATCTCGTAATGAATTGACTTACGAAAGCAGAGTAAAGAGTTTTTGATGTGAAAAATTACAAATAGATTACATATTTGATCCTCGACAAAGCAATATTCGAAAACGTTTTTCAACATTGAAATATTTGATTTAGTTATTTTGCATATTTAATTATTGAAAGACCAACAAAAAGTCAAATATTTTAACCCGATTCGATATTTCAAAGACACTCTACTTACAGTTTTTTGGTGTTTGGCAGTTTTTCATATTAAGCGGAGCAAACAGCATCTTAGCTTCGTTAAGTATTTTTTTAGACCGCTACGAGTTCAGCAGCACTCGTTGTTTCCGGTCCGGCGCTTGGCTACGTGAAAGCCGGAAGCAAGTAATTCCGGTGGGCAATGACGGCCGGAGCAAGCGGCGGAGAACCAGGGAGACGAATGAGATTTAAGATGAACATTTTGGCAGGGATGGAAAGTGACTGATGCCAGCTTCAAACCAGGAGGAGGCCTCTGATGCACAGTCTTTCGGGCGGTGGCACAAACACGGTGTCCAGCGGGACGTCGCAAAGGAAGTCACGGGAACGAATCCCAGTCTTCGTCTTTTTTGACAGCAGTAGCACATTTTGCCGGTCCGGGTTTCTTGTGTAGTGGAGTTGAACATGATGTTGTTTAAACTGCGGCGTTGTCAGAATTTCCGAGAGGCAGAGCTGTCTGGTAGTGCAAGGGTTTGGGCGGAAGTGAAGGTGAGTTCTGGTAGAGAAGTCCCTTCCGTTAGGCTAGGGGATAAATGCGGGAAGTTCACCACCGCATAAGGGATTGGGAGATTGTAACACCAGCTGTGGACAACGTACTTCGGTGTCGCTTTCACAGAGTTTTCGGTGAGCCACTTAGTGTGGTGGGCGTTAAATTCACCCAAACACAAAATATGGGCAGATGGTGAGAAGAAGTGGCCTTGTCGATATTGTCAGAGATGCCGTCAAGTACTGAACAGCTGTAGAGGAGGAGAGACGGAGAAGAAGAGGTCGCTAACGGATCTTAGAAGTGAGAGATGGAAGTACACAAGACTGTCTAGGATTCAAGAGATGTTACCCTAGCCAGGAGGTGCTCGACATATACATCAAGCCCATGCGTATGGACGTTAAGTCCTTCCTTGAAGAGGAAGGTAACCAGGAACATAGAACACAGAGGAGGGGATAGACGGTTCAAGGTTAGTTTAACACAGGGCCAAGATATCAGATGTTAGTTTATGAATGATTCTACGCCAGAAAGGTTAGTGCGCATACCGCGAATGTTAGCAACGTGGACACGAGAGGTTTTGGCCGTTTTCCGAGTAGCTGGTTTGAGTTTGGTATTTTTTTTTTCATGGTGTTTAGGTTGAGGAGAGAGGCCTAGGGTAGAATCAGTCGATCACTGGCTCGCATGTAGGAGAATGGAGACTGGCGCAGCCTGCAACATCATGGACTCGGGGTTGCCCACCGGAGTTTTAAAGGACGCCCGTCCATGCGCGATATGGCACTACAGGACCCTGATATTATTCAACTTTGATCAGAGCAGCCTCTCAAGACGCTTCGCAAGAGTTCGGGCTCCTAATTACCAGTCAATGGCAACCAGGGAAACTGCCAACCCGGTACCCTCAGAATAGAGACATTGCTACCATAGTCAATAATCAAAGAGTTTCCAATTGAACTAACACTAAGACCAAAGTAGGAGGTAGAAAGACCGAACTTTCCTAAACAGGAAAACAAGGTGATCACCCCGACCTCGTTCAAAAGAAGTGGGTGGAGTGTGAAATCGGGCGATAGTAGGTACTATCTACTACAATTAAAAAAAGTGTGAGATAACTAAGTATTAACGTAGTTAAAATCCAAAGAAATTTCTTTGCAAAAAGTACAAATACGTTCGTTCAAATGATCAGAGAATTCAAAAAAAATTAAAAAATAAGCATAAATAAATACGTACATAATACCGTGGTTCTTGAAAAATATGAAATATCATGGCTCTCCGCGACATTCTTATCTGTTTTTCGTGCTTATAAACTTTTGTCTTTTCAATATCTATCCAACTCCTGGTTCCGACATTTATTTTAATATTAATTTGCGTGGTAATTTCTTTTGTGTTCATGAAAATGTCATCTGTTTCATTTAAGTTTCACCGGAAAATTTTGACACGTTGAAAACTTCTGTCATTATATCTTTTTTGAGTCTTTTCTTTTATGTTTCAGAGATGTTTAATAAATACACCAAATTATAAAAGGGAATAACATGAACAAAAAATACCACCAAAAAGGTTAATTTTATCTTAACTGTTATAAAGAAAGTAATAATGTAAAATCCGATTAATCATCAATGGGTAATTTATTAAGCTTTTTATTATGAATTAAAGAGTTACAGATTTATATTCTAATTGGTAAGTTTTAAAACCAAGAATTGATTTTTGTTTACAAATGCCTCGATCGTACATAAATGGGAGAAATTCAAAAATTAAAAAAAATTTCAAACTTTTTAGATTCTAATCAAGAATACTTTTGTTTGAAATACACAAAAATATTTCACTGACTGAAAATATAAAATTGAATCATTTACCTTTCAATAAAATCTAAAGCAAAAGTTTCAAGAAAACATTTTTATTTCTAAAAAGTTCAATTTAAAAGTTATTTTTGAAAATGAGTAGATACCTGGTTAAGTTTTGTTCTATCAACTAAACATCTAGCGCAAATTCGTAACAGATATTTCTCGGTAGTTGCTTTAAAAATATGTACGCAAAGGAACTCTTTAAAAGATTCATCATTCATCGAAATGATCAGTACATTGCAAATGCAATATATTCAGGAATCACTAATCCTATCAACTAAAGAAAAATAAATCAGACAATAGAACTGAAGGCTCAAAGAATAAGACGCTATGAGAAAAGACCAAGATCTACAGATAAAAAGATTTTTCAAACCGATGCAAAAAAAATTTACAGCGAAATAGGTAAGACAAGAATTGAAATGAACGGTCCTTCCAGAGAAATGGAAGATGTCATACAGTTCTACGAAATAATATGGGCTTGCCCTAAAAACATAACAAAGAAGCAGACTGATTACAAGTGATTGAACGAATGAAAAATAAACTAAAATATGAGCTGAATCAGAGTAGAGGATGTTAACAAACTAGAAAAAGCACACAATTGAACATTTCCAGGAAAACAGAAGAAAATAACTATTTTGGCTTCCATTATTACAACATAGAAATCTAGCTGAAGAACTTCAAGAAATTTTTTAACAATTCCACTAAAATTCCTGCATGGATGACCCAGCAAAACAACTTTTCACCAAATAGTGACACAAATAACTAAAAACTACAGACCAGTTACATGCCTTCTGACAACATACAATCTATTTACATCTATTTAAAAAACAGGTATATTTATTAGTTGGAAAAAATGACATCCCACAGCTTGAACAAATAGAGTGCAAACATGGCTGTTACAGATGTAAAGACCAATTACTTATTAACATGGTGATTTTGGAAACCTACTTCAATGCAAAGATAAATCTTAGTACTGCTGATAGATTATCGTAAGGCATTCAATAGTGGTTACATTACTGGAACTAAATATCTTAAACATGCACAAGGTATCACCAGTCAATATCAATTTCACAAACAAATGTATGTTGATATGGAACAACTTTTACCTCAATCATATAAATTGAACCTATGTTCGGTGAAATAAACAACAGAGGTAAGTTTCAAGGTGACACTTTATCTCTTACTATTTTGCATACTTAATAGTATCAACCAACCAACCAACTTAACAAGACAGAATGTGGTTATAAAATAGCTCAAATAGGCACAAGCCATCTATTTTACACAGATGATTTAAGTTGTATGCTAAGAATGACAATGAGCTAGAAGGTGTTCTGTAAACTGTAAAAATGCTTCAGTGAAGATATAATATTAAATGTAAATTCAGTTTGAATAAATGCTAGCTCTCTACAGTTTACGAGGATTACGGCACAAATTTGGTAAAATTTTGGCTTTGGACCATGCTGTAAACAATAAAAGTCTTAGAGCAAGAAGAAGTTGAACTACATATGTTTAAATGAGAGTGGAAAACGCGCCATAAACAATGAAAGTAATAGTGCGTAAAGAGTACTATACAATGCTACGACTGATAATAAACCGAATTGAATTTTCAAAGAGTTTTATGGTCTTCAATAACCTTAACATCCAAGGTCCACACAGCCCTAACATCTTGGAACTGGACTCTAGTAGCTATCAGACGAAAGGATTCTAAGATACTTTCTAAACATAAGATACATCATCCAAAAGCTGGACGTAGACCGTATACATACCCACGTAAAGAAGGAGGAAAAAGGTCTTATTCAGCTAGAATCATGTACAAGTCAACAACAATTGGCTTACTAACATAACTAGAAACAACAAAGGAGGATAATGCTAAAAAAAACATGAAAACAGAAAGAAAATATTCAATGATGAAAGAAGGCGATAAATACAAACAAGATTTATATTTAGTAGATTCTGTAAAAAACTTATTACAGCAAAAATATGAAAAGAAAGCTAAGGATAATGTTGAACAGATGAAACAACGCTGGCAAGACAAACCTCTGGTATGGCAAATGTCCAGAACATTTCAGTAGGAACATTCAGGCAACTTTATTTTACATAATAATGTGGATTCAAAATGCAGGTTCAGATAAATACCAAGAAACAATAGACCATTCAATCACAGGATGTTTCGTGTACTTGCTCAAATTAATATAAAATCACCGCGATGGAGTGGGATAATATTTACACTGGACAACAAAACACTATAGAAATATATAAACAAACACTAGGCATAAACATCACTCAGCACCGGTTACAGAAATGAAAAGGCCGGACGTTATTTTCAAAACTATCAACAATTCCTCGTTTATTAATTGATGCGGATTGTCGATGGTATTTAGGACATAAAAAATATATAGAAATATGGAAATTGAAAAAAAGAGAAACGTAGAAATTGAAAACAAGTCTCGTAACAGTGAGTGTGTGGGCACTGAAATGATAAAGAATGGAAAAATACATTGAAAGAATCCCTGAACCCCCAGCTTAAGAGGTAAAATTTATTATCTTGTTCAATCCAGCCGAAAAACTAAGGAAACCTTTTTCTATGCAACGGTAGAGTGGTTAGGCGATATTAAACATATGAAATGGAGCCATATTAACACAAACAACTCTGCATATATCCCTACAGACTTGGTCGCTATTGCAACCATAGCAGAAATCGAATCATAATGAAAATGAGCATAATAAGAATAATATAGAAGATAAAAACAAATGAAATGGTATAACAACACACCACCAACTGACTTATGTCTTTCTGCCGAATTGGTGGCAGAAATCAAATTAGATGAAATAAAAGTAACATGAAATACAAATTTAATAAACCAGTATGAGAAAACAATCCTATACATTCTGTTTAATATATATAAACGTAATAAAAATGAATGTTCATTATGTTTAATCATGTGCTGTCTTAGTACAGTATTTGTCTTTAATTTTAGGTAGGACATACAGACAAAAGCGTCCAAAATTTGAATACTTTTTCATTATGCTGGTTGTAAGCCAACTTTCAGAGAGGCGCTACAGGTCGTTAATATAAAGACAACGTTAACAGAACTATAAGTTCAAATGAAATATAATGCTCGACCAGATTGAAATGGATTTTTATTAAATTGATTTAATGTATATGGCCCACTATCTGGAAGGTTACATTACTGTGCGTACGAGTGAGAATTTTGTGTTATCGGCTAAAATCTGTCTAATATTAACTACAGCTTGCGATTTTCTTTTAGAAATGTTGTTTAATTCTAATCCCTGAACGTAAAGAAGACAACAGGTCAACGAAAGGGGTTGTAGAAGCCAATATATGTAGTGGGTTTATTATTAGTACCAGAGATACCATCCCTGAACGGACATGTAAATTGATATTTCATATCGCTTTTATGCTGCCCAATTTTTTAACACGATGTGATTCTCTGTAGAACCAGATTTCTTTTTCCTGAATTTCCTACTTCTTCTGTGATCAGATATTCAAGTGTACGCTGCTATTTATAGCGACCGATATTACATATAACAGTCTAGAAATTTTTCCTTTGTTTCTAACGATATTTTCCCGATTCTTTATACTTTACTTAATTTTAGAGATTTCAATGCGCCTTCATATATTGGTGTAGCATCTTTCATTCTCTGTTAAAACACTTTCAAGCTATTTATCACACATATTAGATGATTTGTTCGACCAGAAAATGTAGTCTTTTTTTTCTTTTATCCCAAGGATGTTACCCGGGTCCGATACTCACAACTGTATACTGAACAAATCTGACAACAATATGAAATGCCTTCAGTAAATTCTTCCAATCTGTCGGGTCCATAAAATATTCTGAATTCAACAACGAAAATAATTCATAATTAGCTTTCAATAAATATATTTTATGTTTAAATAACGAAAGTAACTGTGACATCTGATTTTAAAAAAATATCAATAGCCAAAAACTACAGAAAAGATCTTGAAATATTAAAAACGAATTACAGAATATTATTGTCATTGGCTTGAACCATCGCTCTAGACGACTTTCAGAATCTCCTGCAATCTTTCGACAGTTGCTTTTTTAAGTTGGTGATTGTTGCCATTATTCTTGCCTTCAGATCATCTTTGTTGTACAATGATTTGTTGGTCTTCACCAACATGACTTTTTGACTGAACTGCTTGTGTGGCATGGTGCAGAATGCTGTTGCAAGACATACGGTTTTTCATCAGCCATTGTCTCAACACAGAACAACACTACCAACTTAAATCACTTACGTAGTCTTTCGAGTTCAGCACAAGGCTCTTCCCCACGAAATTCATAAGTTCTTTTCTCATCAGATTGATCAGAGGAGGTTTACAACATTCATAATCACTATTCTGGTTATTATAATAAATTGAGCTGTTCTCATATTGAGACCCAATTTCGAAATATTTGTGCTGATTTTCTGCCCTTGAAAGCCAAGCAGCACATTATGCTATTTCCGAATTTCAAAAGTGAAATGAATTGTGTCATGTTGCTTTTTTCTCACAAAATGTGCCCAACCGACCGTATTTCATACGGTGAATTCATCAAATCAATGTGCATGCATGAATGAAATATAAAATAGTAACAATTTCCTCATCT